>AYEL01056353.1:0-58936 GCA_000484575.1 Olivierus martensii
AAATTTAATTCTTTATTATTATTTATTTAAATTTAATATATGAAATTAATTTTAAGAATTATTCTTTACAGAATTAAAACCAAGTTAACCATATTAGAAGTCTCAATTATGGTTCGAACAAATGGTAGACGAGATGTACGCATTTTATTAGTTGGTGAACGTAAGTAATTTTAAATTTGTAAAATTAATTAATATGCACATATCATAGATAAATATAGAAATAAGCAATGATTAGATGTAGTATACCACTTATTTTGATTTGAAGTTATATTATCATATATCATTTGTTATATTTTTGCAAAACAGTTTAAATTTTATAAATAATTATGTTTTTGTTTATATAGAAAATCTTTATAATGTAATGTTAATTTCTATAATTAGTATATTAATTAATGTTTTACAACACTTATAAAACATTGAATTCCTGAACTTTTCAAAAATCATTCAGTTGTACACTATAAACAACGATAAAAATGAAAAAAATACTATAATAAATGTAACATTTTCAATTAACATATAACCATCAGCCTATTGCAATATAGAAGTACAAGTTTTAATTAAAATATTGAGCAATTTGTTCTAGAATCACATTAATATTTAAAACATAAAATTAAAAAAATAATATTCTTTTTATGATGAGACCTTACTTGCAGAGCTTGAATTAAAAGCATTTTTAACATTGTATATTATTGTATTGTCATCCTAATTGGAAAAAAAAAAAAAAGCATAAGAGAAAGGAAATTTATGTCAAAAATACAATAGATTGAAGAATCTTTTTAATCTTTTTTTTCCTAAAATTTTAGAGTTTATTGTTGAATTTATATAAGAAAACACAATCATTATAAAAAATTTTAATATCAAGATTTAAAAGGAAATACAATAAAACTCAGTTATAATGAGCATCATCTGTCTGGACAGAATTGCCGAATGTAACTCACTATTATAATATTTCTGAATATAGTAATGTAAATGTACTATTAATTAAATTATTTTATTTACATTGATAAAATATATGAATGAATATATTTAATATGTTATGAACAGGAAATTAAAAGTTTAATACTAAACATTTAATACTAAACAGTCATATTAAAAGTTTTTCATAAGAAATTAATCTGTTTTAAAAGCTTAAAATTGACCTACATTCTAATTTTTTTTTTTTTTACTTTGGTACCACTTTTACTTTGGTACTTTGGTAATTCTTTTGTTCACAATGTTACTTATTGAAGGACAAAACCACTACTGATTTTCATTTACAAAGAAAAGCTAAATCTAATATTTACTTGGAAATAAAGAAATTACTATGCAGATAATTTAGTTATTCATGTAACAGTTTGCCACAACCTAGTATTTGTGGTTTTCATTTTATACACATACATATTAATGTCTTTTCTAACATTATCAAATCAAAACTATTGGAAAAACTTTTTAACTAATACTCTTTCCATTATTTTTTAAATATTTGAAGAGTATTAGTTAAAGAATATTTATAATCATTTTTTATTAAAAATAATAAGTATTCATTTTGTCCATTTGAAAATTATCTCAAAAGCCAAACATTACAGACGTTCAAATTTTATGTTTTTTCTTATTATCCTTGCTATATGCATATTAATTTTGACATTTTCTATATTAGTGTGGAAAAAATTATTCCATCTCCTATAAATTTGTCAGAAATTTAGAAATACAATGAAATATTGAATCAGAACCATAAACTAAATAAAAATTAGATAAATTATGTAAATACTAGTGATATATTTCTTTGTTTTTTGGACAACAAAACCATCTAATTAGTTTATTTGAATCCACTTTTCAAATTGTTACAATATTGTCTAGATAAACAAGCCATTTGACTTATAACTGTAATTCAGTAATGCATATCCAGTTGTAAGTAAGTATTAAGTAATCCAGTTGTAATGAAGTATTAAATATTTTATTTGCATTGTTTGCTATTGTTGAACATCGCCAATATTTCCACGTACAATAACTAGAGAGCTGAATGTATTACTTATGGAATGGTTATGCAGTAAGTTTTTCCACCACTGTCTGTCTATGCTATCAGATTGTGATTTCAAAAGTCAGTAATTTCGAAATTATTTTATGCGAATAATAAATGTATTCATTTAAACAGATTTTCTATAAAAAATTATCATAAAATTACTTGTCACTGAAAAAACTTCATTTATAAAATTTGAGATTAATAATAATTAAATTTAATCCATTAAATGTCAAGGACGAAATGTACATGTCAGTGAACATTTTGCATCTATCTGTCAGCAATGTGATGATCTCAGTTCTATTATGTTACAATATTTATTTTATTAAGAAAATCAATCTGATGATTCTTTAATAAAATTTTTTACTTACATCAATAATAAATATAAAAGTGTCTCCAAAAATGGTTCTTAAATGTTGTTGTATATATTTTTGTATATTTAAAATAATATTTAATGAAAAAATTATGTAGAAATACAGAGGAAAAAGAATATAAAAATGAAAACTGTTAAATTCCAAGGTTCAATAAAAGATCAAACTTGTTAACTGAAAAATGAAGAGACTATCATTAGAAATGTGATAAAATACTTGATTAGTTATTTATAATTATTAGTATATACTAAGATATTATTCAAATTCACTTTTATTGATTAAAAAAATAATAATATAACATTGGTAATTTTAAGATATGAAAATGAATGCTTTTTTAATTTCATATAATAATATAAAAAATTATCATTTAATTGCTGACTAATAATAATTATAGAAGATAGGACAAGTAATCTTATATAATTGTAGATGCAAATTCTTTATAATTAATATTTATATAATTAAATTAATAAGAATAATTTAATTTAAGTAAACTCGCTATTTTTCCAACAAAAATTTTTTCACAAACTGAATTACAGTAACTGAGTAGAAATAACCATGTACACTGCTTGCACAAAGCAATAACAATGTCCACTGCTCAAATAAATAGAGCAATTAATAAATACCTGGAGGGTAGAGACAAACACGTTGTGACAGGCGGTGATTGCTGTGTGAGTCATTTTATTAGATAAATTGCTGGTTAAGAGGGTGCCTACTGTATATAATTAATTAAAAATTATTTCACATAAAACTTCCTTAATTTTGGCAAAATTACATAAATTTAATATATGTAAATTATTACATAATTATATGATAAAATTAATGCATTAAATACTGTTTAGATAGGGAAAAGTATCAATATTGCAATATATTAAAATAATATACGAGGGTCGGCTGATAAGTCCCAATCCTGACAATGAAAACTTTTTTTTTTTTGGTTTTATTTCTCAACATAATCACCAGAAAGGCTAATACTTTTTTCATATCGGTGCTCTGATTTAGTTATACCATCTTTATAATGCGAAATGTTGAGCACCTCAAAATAGTTATTTACAGCATCAATAACTGCCTCGTTGCTCTCAAATTGTCGTCTACCAAGCCATTTTTTGAGGTTAGAAACAGGTGGTAGTCACTGGGTGCTAAATCCAGCGAATAAGATGGATGGGGAAGCAATTTGAATTTTAATTCATTAATTTTAGCCATTGCAGCAATTGACAAATGTTCTGGTTCATTGTCATGGTGAAGCAAGATTTTTTTTTCACTAAATGTGGTCATTTTTTCTTTACTTCATCGCTCAAATGCTGCAATAAATTTGCGTAGTACTCACCAGTGATACCTTTACCCTTTTCAAGGTAATCAATAAAAATAATTCCTTTTGCATCTCAGAAAACACTCACCATAACCTTGTTAGCTGACAAAATTGACTTTGCCTTCTTTGGAATTGGTTCACCGGCCACTGTCCACTGTTTTGACTGTTCTTTGCTTTCAGGAGTGTAATGATGAACCCAAGTCTCATCCATAGTTACAAAACGATGCAAAAATTCATTAGGATTTCACTGGTAGAGCACCAAATTCTCACTTGAAGCGATTTTCCGCCTCAACTTTTGCTCAGGTGTAAGCAAGCGCAGCACTCTTCTTGTGCAGAGCTTGTGCATTCCCAAAATATTATTTAAAATATTACCTGCATGTTCTTCTTTTGATATTTTTACAGCCTCTGCTATCTCAGACAACTTTAATCTGCAGACTTCCAGCATGATTTTGTGGATTTTTTCAATCATTTCAGGAGTTGTCACCTCCATGGGGCGTCCAGAGCGGGGATCATCTTTCGTGCTCGTACGACCCATTTTAAATTCAGAATCCCACCTTTTCACCGTTGTATATGACGGAGAAGAGTCTTTTAGTGTGTCATACATTTCCTTTTTGATTTCAGAAGGCATTAAATTTTTTATATAAAAGTATTTTATAACCGCAAGTTTTTTCCAAATCTTCCATTTTCGTGAAAATCTCGATAATGTCTTGATCAAAACACTGTCAAACAAATAGTAACCAAACTGCTGACCTAAAATTGTTTATATAAGCTAGTTAAGGATAATATTACAGAATGCCAGCACAAAGTTACATTAGTGGCATCATCTGTGTGTCAGGCCCGGGACTTATCAGCCGATCCTCGTAATTTATATCATATTACCATAGCTAATATGATCTGTAATATTGTCTATTATTAATTTTCAATAGTAGCATTAACTTTCATTATAGAAGTGTCATAACAATTGTTGCAATATTTCAATATACTGTATATATTGTATACAACCATTCCTTAACTTGTGCAAATTGGGACAGGAAGATTTTTGTATATCTCAAATTTTATGTAAATCAGAAAATTAATTTTAACTGAAATTCTGAATCAAAAACTCTTGGGACTAGGTGACTATAATGATTTCATCTAAACAATATTATAGCACTATATCTGGACTGAAAGGGAAACAACATCTCATTGATTGATATACTGATAATATGACAAAGTCACAACAGGTCTAGAAATGTTTATTGAAAACAAACATTTCTAGACCTAACAGATTACAACTATGCAGTAATTTCAAAATCCATCTGGCCATGGTTTTTATCAAATAATAATTCATTTATCAAAGAAACCTTAAATTAATTAAACTATTAAACTTTCACTATCGCTACAAGAAAATACTCACTAGTTGATTGACAATTCAACAATATCACTAAGTCTAATGTTATTTTTGATTCCACTACTTCAACTTCATTAAGATTGAAAGTTATCTTATAATTACTAACTTCAAACCAGTTACTTTATATCAGTAAACTTAATAAATATTTTTATTACAGTGGTACCTTGGTTAACGACAGTCTCGAATAACGATGTACTTGGTTAATGACAAGTGGTTGTAAGAAAAAATGTCTTGGTTAACGACGCAGGCTTTGGTTAACAACTGCTGATTATGTGAACTTCCGACAAAACAGAGCTCTAAAACAGCTCGTCATTGCATCACGTGATTCGTTAGCTCAGTTGTTAATCATTAATTTTTTAATCACAATCGATTCAAATCCGACAATATCGTTATTAAAATTAATAAAATTATAACCATATAAAAATATATTTAAGTAAATCATAATTAATATATAGTAATGAAAACAAATTATTTAATTAATTAAAAATAGACGTGAACACTTCAGTAGTTTTTAGTTTCTTAAAGTGATTTCTAGATAATTATTATTTTAAATTCTGCAAACAAAGTCTGATTCTATTGTTTGTTTGGGTTATTACTTGACTCCTGCAAGTGGTGTGACGTCGCAGTTTCAGATTCCATTAAAGAAAAAAACGTCTGTCCGAGATCCTACAGTTCATATAGACAATAAATTAGTGAGTGCGTGTCACTGATTCACCATCAAAAGGCAAAATCAAATCTCATCGTATAGAGTTGAATCTATAAACTGCTTATCAGTAGTTATGGGTTTGTTTGTTAAAAAACTCCGAAGTGAGTCCAATTATCCTTGTCACTGTTTGTTTGCCATCAAAAGGCAAAATCAAATCTCATCTGTATAATAATCGTTGCCCATTAAAAGGCAAAATCAAATCTTATCTATATAATAATCGTTGAATCCTATGCTGCTAATCAGTATTTACGGGTTCGTTTAGATCGGAAGAGCGGTTCAGCAGGAATGCCGAGCGCTGTATTTATGGGTTCGTTTGTCAAAAACTCCGAAGTGAACCCAATTGTCCTTCTAGTGAAGATTGATAATTAAAAACTGTTTTCATGAACAATTCATTTTATTAATGTTAATTTTTTTGTAGCAAATATAATAAATAAATGATATTTTTCCATATTTTAGGACATTTTAAATGAGTTTTATCTGCATTTTTAATATTTACTGTGGTTGTCGGAAGGAGCCACAACGAATTAATCAATTTTCAATTAAATCCTATGGGGAATCGTGCCTTGGATAACAATGGTAATCCTGGAACGGATTACCGTCATTAACCAAGGTACCACTGTAATTCTGGAATGGATTACTGTCATTAACCAAGGTACCACTATATTTATTAAGTTAAGATTATTAGTGATATAAAACTATTTTCACTTATAAGTATAAATAAAGTAGATGTCCACGATTCCATATGCGAAAAATAAAAAAGTTATGAGAAATATTTTACATAAAGTTCAATTTGTATAAGTTGAGTTTTGCATAAGTTGAAGAGAGACTGAATTAAATTTTAAACTTGATTTTTTTATATATTTTACATACCAGATATTTACTTAAGTTAAATTTTTGTAAGTTGGGAATTTCTGTATTGATATTTTAATTGTTCACAAAATAATGAAATTTTATAACTGCAAACTGCAAATTTTGAATTTTATAATAGAATAATCTAATTAAACATTTTATAATTCAGAAAAAAAAAACTAATTCTTTTATCTGATTATAAAGTTATATTCATAAATCATATTTTATGTAATTCTATACTACTGAAACATTTTTACATTTATCAATGCATCAATAAATTATGTTATTAAATATGTGCATTTTTCTGTTCATTTTATTCTGTTAAGTACATTTGATATAATTGTTATGTTACTTTTACTAATAGCATTATTTTTTCTTTTTGTTATTAAATACTGAATATTAAAGATATTACAATAATTGAAATTTCATAATATTGCAGTTAAATTTAAAAAATTTTTTAATTACCAGTGAATAACTGAAAAGAAAATAATAACTAGTTCAATAAAAATTTTTTATTTTATATTAATTGTTAAATGACCTGTAGATAATTTTAAATTATTTTTTAGGCTTTAATAATTGTCAGAAAATAATTTTAGTATGAGATCAATTTCTTGGATATTATTATTATATTATTTGAATGAGCAAAAAACAAAAATTTGTAGAATTTAAAAAATATTTTCATTGATTGATGCATTCTTTTTTAATTGTATTTTCAGATTTATGATGATAAAAATAATTATAGAAAAATTCAGCAAAAAAACCTTAATATGAATTAATATTTTTTTATTTTTAGCTGGAGTAGGAAAGACTTCTTTAATTCTGTCTTTAGTAAGTGAAGAATTTCCTGATGATGTCCCTCCCAGAGCTGAGGAAATTACCATTCCAGCAGATGTTACACCTGAGAAAGTGCCTACTCATATTGTAGACTATTCTGGTATATTTATAGATTATTTTTTATATTTAAAGAAAAATATTTTTATCTTATCAATGCATTAAGTTTTTATGTAATACTTAAATTTATAGATATAGAATTTTATTAGATGAACTTATTAATATTTTGGCCAAAAAAAAATTATTATCACAATATTAATCTCAGAAAAAGTAATTGCTTAAGTTAACTATAAGAATTAGCAGTAGAAAATAAAGAAAATATAAAAGTTATTGCTTAATGATAGTTAGAAAATAAACAGTGGTATTAATTAGTTAAAGATATAAATAATAATGCAATATTAAAGTTTATTGTATTTAATTATATAGTTTAAAAAATTATAATTGTATATAATATGATTTATAGCTTTTATACCTTATCTATATATATTATAAATCTGAAATGTTTGAGAGCGTATGTTCGGTTATAACGCAAGAACGGCTGAATGGATTTTTATGAAATAACTTTTGTTTGTAAATTTTTTTGCTTAAATTCCGTGACAGACAGGTATTGATTATTAGAAATTGATTTTATATATTTTGAAATCTATTGATATTCATTTTTGACAATAAATATCAATAGATGGCGCTAAGTGTCAAAGTAAGGGGCAACAGATAACTTACCTGCATTACTATTATTGGATTTTTACAGAATTACTTAGCTAAAACAATTATTACTGATTATGATACAGGATACTGTTCAGTATCAATTTATGTTCAATCAGTAACTTTATATCATACCTTTTCATTGGATATTTTATTTTAAAGGAAATTTTATGTTGAATTTGCAGGTAAGTTAAGCCTGTTCTATATCCATAATTACGATAGTAATATATTACATATCTAAAATGAAATTTGTTTATATTTTATCACACAAAGAAATTACAACTATTCATCAAACTACTATATGTTTATCCAATATTATGTAATAATAATAAGTAATATTTAAAATCACACAAAAACCTGTAATATATACAAATCTTTTATTTGTTGCAATTTTAAATGAAATTAAGCCATGTTGCATTATTTCAAACGTATTTTGAGTCTCTTCCCCTTCAAAATTTTTTGTCGCATTATGCATGATTATTATAACATGGTTTTCAAAGCTGATCGGAGAAACAATTTGGATTGGCCAGACCTATTTGTAAATACTAATTGTTTTTTCCATGGCCAATTGTATGTGCCTTTTCAAGAGTCGAAGAAGCAAAAAAGTTTGAAACATTAGAAGATTGAACAAATCAACAGAATTCTAATAGAGAAAGAAAGATAAAGAAGTGAAAAGACACATGTTTCAAATAGAAAACATATCTATACGGGAAAGATTTTCAGAATATATTGAAGAAAACCTTGAAAGTCATCTAAAAGGTTATAATTTAAGAGAAAGATAACTTAAGTACTAAGTATAATAAGATAACTTAAGTACTAAGTCATATACAGGGTAGTAACTACACCATGAACTGCCCGAGCAATGCCGAGCACGGGTAATGCTAGTTTAATATATATCATATAATATACTCTGATTATCATTGGATTAAACATTTATTTGAATATTCAAAAATCAACATTGTTATTTGATTACAGTAGATTCCTTCTTATCTGGTCTCACTTTAATTGGTCATATTTTCATTGAGCCATGAGCAGAAATAACAACAACAAAAAAAGAATAAATCATTCAGAAGAAATGAAAATGCTTGAAATTATGATAAGATATATCAAATATCAAGATAATTCGGTTGCTATTTAAATAATTCCTGTCAAAAATTAATGTGATTTCGTGATTTTTCTTCAAAAAAAAAAAAAAGAATTTAAATTGTAACGGCAAATGAAAATTACAGATTTTCTAAGTAAATGTTCTTAGATAAAATTTATAAGTTGTAAATTAAATAAAAAGTAAACTGTAAGCTAAATAAGTAAGATAAACTTGGCTTATAGTTTACTTTTATTTAGTGTTTATAGTGAGAAGTCATATTATAAATAAAATATATATATATTTACAACCTATAAATGGTATTTTGCACATATTTTTGGATTAATTAGCCATTTGTTTATTTGACTTCTCCAGTACTATAGAGGCCAGTTAACATGGAGTCTATTGTATGTGCTTAGATCATATTTTTTCAGTTAGAAATAAATTTTAAATTATAATATTATAAGACTTAAGATAGTGAAATAATCATTTATTTTAAGATTTTTATTGAGTGTAATTGCAATTAATTAAGAAATGTTCTTCACTATATTAAATAATTTATAATTTTAGCTCAGGAACAAACAGAAGATATATTAATGCATGAAATCAATAGGGTAAGTTATAAATTATTTATCATACATTGAGAAACCAATGCCAAATTTGCTTTTATTAAATAAGTGATAATTATTCATTTATGTGCTTTTTATACATATTGATAAATCAAATAACAAAATAATAAAATGGATTGAATTTTATTGTACCTTTAGGTTTTCTAAATATTGAACCATTTTAAAATTATTTGTTAATAAAATATCATATTCAGAAAGAAACTGAGTTGGTGCTTTCATGTCAAAACCAAATTAATAAGAAAATACTATTGATTTTAAATCAATGGTGTTTTCTTAAGTACATATCAGTATGCCTGTGATATCAGTGTGATAGATATTTACTATAAGTAAGGCATATGTTACTCCACTATAACATTGCTAATACTTAATGGCATCTATTGTCAAAAAAATAAAATTTTAATAAAAATTAAATGTAAATCCTGCAGTATTAAGTTATGTGGCATCTAGATGACTAATAATGGTAGAATATCACTACAAAATTTCATGGAAATATGCTTGTGAGGAAGTTAACTTGGACCTGTCCTATTTTTATTTTATTATGCACTCTATTACCAGTATATAAGAATCAAATAAAATCTCTTGTTATTATGAATTTTTATTTCATATTCCCAGTTTAAAGAATTCCTGGTAATTTACGGCAAACCGGTTTTGTTTGAAAATTTTACCGAATTACCGGTAATAGAAAAAGTCGGTAAAATTGCAATCCCTGTTTGTAATGTAATAAATCGAAGATGGGTTTACTTAGGTGACATTTCAAGAATGATACCTGATCCATCTGGAAGTTTTGAAAGTTAAAATAACAATCGTCCCAGGAAAGATGAGAAAGGGGTCAGAGGTATAAAGGAGTTGAGAAGGAGAAAGTTAAGACTTTTGCCAAGTCATCACTTTTTGCCAAGGTTTTTGGTTTTTGCTTGTGCTAGGCCATCTCGTCAAACGAAGTCCAGCAAGGAGATGGCCTAGCACAAGCAAAAACCAAAAGCCTTGGCAAAAAGCAACGACTTGGCAAAAGTCTCGACTTTCTCCTTCCTCGAGTTTGGATACCGGTCTGCTTTTGTGCTTCTATACATTTCGTCCTCTAACAAGTTGAAGTTGGATATCTTTGAAGAAAATAGGAAAACAGAGAAGTAAGAAGTCAAGTCAATTAAAGCTCTTTTCAACGAAAGTGAACTGCTCATGATACATGAACTAAAGACTGATAATTTAAAAGGACTGTTTGAGTTACCAATGCTGGTCAAGGGAAAACTCTAACAACTCCAGGTACATCTCTCCTTTGTTTGTCAGGAGGTCAATTGTAAAATTCGAATCTCTTTTATTTGTTTTAAATATAATAAAGTAGTTGTTGAATTCATTTCAATGTTTGTGAGGAAGTTAACTTGGACCTGTCCTATTTTTATTTTATTATGCACTCTATTCAAAATAAAC
This sequence comes from Olivierus martensii, assembly GCA_000484575.1. Classification (NCBI taxonomy): domain Eukaryota; kingdom Metazoa; phylum Arthropoda; class Arachnida; order Scorpiones; family Buthidae; genus Olivierus; species Olivierus martensii. The sequence goes on from AYEL01056353.1 coordinate 11,284, forward strand.
AAACATAATAAAATTTAAAGGGCACGACCACATCTGGAAGTGTTCTCCTTAGCACCGCCTGCCTGTAAAGCCATATATTTCGTTAGGCATCAGACCTTCTAAGAATATATTGAGTAGATTACAAAAACAAAAACTATACAAAGTTATACAAATTTTAAAAAATTATCTAAAATCTACATGAATTTAAAATACTTAAATTATCCACTAATATTAAAAACAACACAAAATACAATAATTTTCACAAAAAGCAGCGCTCCCATATGGGAATATCGAAACTGATGGTAGCATATCCTTTAGTCTACTTAGCTGACTTTAAACAATCACCTTCATGCACTGGGGATCATTTCCGGTTCCGTAAAATTTATCACATATCCTTTCTTTTTCTTTTTGAGGATTTCCAATGCCTCAATCATATTTCTGTCCCAGTTCTTATCAGTGGCCAAATAATTCTCGCTTTTTCCCAAGTATATTTTAGATAATTTTTAAAAATTTGTATAACTTTGTATAGTAAACACATTACAAAAACTTTGTATAGTTTTTGTAATCTACTCAATGTATTTTTAGAAGGTCTGATGCCTAATGAAATATATGGCTTTGCAGGCAGATGGTGCTAAGGAGAGTGCTTCCAGATGTAGTCCTGCCCTTTAAATTTTATTATGTTTGTTTATTTTGTGTAGTTGGTCCCCTGTTCTTGTGTAACAGGGGTGAGTCTTGTAGTAGCAATGAGAAAGGTGCCAAGTGCATTGAAAATGTTTCTAATTAAAGGTTTTTGACTGCTAAAGGGCTTTGAGTTTTATTTTTAATTTTTTTAAGGTTATATTAAAATATCAGATAAGAATTAAAGAATTGCTTATATATATATAGTGGTGCCTAGGTTAACAATGGCCTCCGATATGATGTATTTGGTTAACAACACAGGCTTTGGACTCCTGATTATGTGAACCTCTATTTTAAAATTTGTGGTTATAAATGCATTTTAAGATGAAAATGAATATTTAAGCATTTATTTTTTATGTATTGATTCATATAGATCAGTGTTTCTCAAACTATGCTGTGTGGAAGATCAATAAGTGTTCTATAAAAAATTATGAAAATTAATATAAGTCTCATATGATTTAATTAAAATACTGTGCCAAGTTGAAACTGAAGTCGCTAGTTTATTTTATATAATTACAGTTTGATAATAAATGCTTGTTTTGCCTAATTTAGTTATTATTAATATCTACCTATACTATAAAATAACGAAGGTGTTCTGTCATAGATAAAGTTTGGGAAACGCTGTTATAGATAAATTGGCAAGTGTGTATCACTGTTCATTCTCAATCAAAAGGCAAAATCAAATCTCATCTGTATAACAATTGTTGAATCTATAAGCTGCTAATCAGTGTTTATGGGTTCGTTTGTCAAAAGAATCTATAAGCTGCTAATCAGTGTTTATGGGTGAAGCATGAGGCCAATTGTCCTTCTGGTGAAGATTGATAATTAAAAACTGTTTTCGTGAACAATTCATTTAGTTAATGATTAATTTTTTTTGTAGCAAATATAATAAATAAATGATATTTTCCATATTAGAACGTAGCAAATATAATAAATAAATGATATTTTCCATATTTTTAGGACAATTTTAAATGAGTTTTATCTGCATTTTGATATTTTCAATATTTTTAGGACATTTTAAATGAGTTTTATCTGCATTTTTAATATTTATTATGATTGTGGGAAGGAGCCGGAACAAATTAATCAGTTTTCAATTAAAGGACATTTTAAATGAGTTTTATCTACATTTTTAATATTTACTATGATGGTTGTTGGAAGGAGCTGGAATGAATTAATAAATTTTCAATTAAATCCTATGGGGACGGAACGAATTAATCAAGTTTCAATTAAATCCTATGGGGAATCGTGCTTTGGATAGTTTTATCTGCATTTTTAATATTTACTATGGTTGTGGGAAGAAGCCGAAACAAATTATTCAATTTTCAATTAAATCTTATGGGGAATCATGCCTTGGATAGTGATGGTTTTGGTTAACGATGGTAATCCTGGAACGGATTACCATCGTTAACCAAGGCACCACTATATATGTATATACAGTATATAGTGGTGCCTTGGTTATTATTTTATAAAATTATTTTATTTTATGCTAATGGATTCATAAAAAACAAAAATATAATACAAAATGGTTTAGAGGAGGAGGAGAATTTTTTTTACATATACAGGTAGTCCTTGATTTACAACCAACTCATACTTATGACAGCAATATTATCATTAAATTCTGTTATTGGTCAATGCAATTAACTTGGGTTCAATTACCTGATGCAGTGGTCTGATATATGGAAAACATCATTTTTATGTATGGTTCTTATATTTTTGTATTCAATAAGTTTATAATGATAAAAAGGAGTATAATAATAAATATTGGTAGTGGAAAATTCTTAAATTTTGGGCATTTCTGATTGTTTCAGTTCCAAGAATTTTAAATCCTGCTGACTTATGACAGAGAGATTTGAAACTCTTGGAAATGAACTCTGTCATAAGTTGAGGACTACCCATACTCAATACTTTAATTAAATATGTTAAATTACAAATATATAAAATTTCTTTCCGAAAAATTATTTTAAACATTTTTGTTTAATTTATAACTTACCTAAATATTTATCAATTAATAATAGAATTCTTTGCTGTAATTATCATATTTAAAAAAAATTTATTTTGAAAAGTTTTATAATAGTATTATGTAATTTTATTGTTTGGATGACTTAATTATTAGTGGAATATTTTATGAATGAAGAATTATGTCTGAAATTGAAAAGTTGAAAATATTGATTTTAAATTCAGAAATACAAAAATGCAAAAGTTATATAATTTTGGAATCAAAATAGAAGTTCACACAGCTGTATTAGCAAGTATTACAAGAATTTTAATTTTTAACACTTATCCACCAAGTATTAAGTGATGGAGCATTTCACGATCATCACGGGATTATTTGTCAGTGGAGGATGACATTCAGCAAGTCTGGTGAGTATATAAATAAATAAAATGCTGTGAAATATAAAAAATATGTGTAAATATGAATAAGAAGAAAATGAAAATGTTAATTTTCTGAAAAGTAAGTTTTAATTCTTAAGAATGATTAAGAATCTTATCTTTGTAAGAGAATGGTACTGACGAGGGACCAGTGCTAGGTCCAAAAACATTATAAACATTATACCATATTAAAATTCTTGTAATACTTGCTAATAGAGCTGTGTGAACTTCTATTTTGAATGAAGCAAGTTGTTTTTCTTCATATTTAATATAATTTGGAATCATATATAAATAATCCTTAATATATGATATGCATTGTAGAAAGTTATGATAAATCAAATTGGAAATGCTTATATACCTAAAAGCTAATTACAACATTTATTTTTTGAAAAGAAAGATAAAGTTTTAATTTAATACAATAATTATATATCTGAATTATAAAAAAAAATGTTTGGAAACACAATTGCAATTATTCTTTTTATTTGTCTTCAATATAAAAATTGATATTATTGTATTTATATTGGAATCTAAAATATACTTTCAGATATGTATAGAGAAAATTAAACCTTTATCAAATGCCATAATAAAGACTTTGAATTAAATTAAAAATAAAGGAATGTTATATCACAATATTACTTAATATTTACGACATAATTTTATTTTCTATTAAATATTTCAAAATACTGTAGTTGTATTGACATTGGAATTAAATTCAATAATAAATAAATAAATGTAAATATAAAAGTAAGAAGGTTTATGAACAAATTATAAACTGAAACCTGGCATTTATACTGATTAATATAGTCTGACCCTGTTAAAACGCGGTAGTCAGGATCCATGGCTACTAAACCGCGGGTTAAGTGAACCGTGAGTTACAGTATTAATATAAATTGAGCGATAATATAAATTCCAACACCGATATGAATTTTCTGTATGATTTGGCCAATACAAAATGGTTAAACATGCAGCTAATCTCACTGGTCACGAGATTTAATAACAAAAGATATCTAGGAGTGATATCACAAGCGATTGCTTATGAAGATTGCTTATCATTGTAGCCATGGTAAAACCAGGTGTTAAGCATTATTGCATGTTAACGGGGTCTGTGTAATGCAATATCATAAGTTTTTTTTATATTTCATATTTACTTTAGTATTTTAAAATTTCAATTTAATATGTTATTTATTTCTACAAATTCTTCAGTTAAAATTTTCCAACCATTGATGAGAAAAACAAGTATGTGCCATTATATGTTCAGTTCTTTTAATCATTCAAATGGCTCTTTAGATGGTCTTTTTTCATTCACAAGATTTCATATATCTGATAGCTGAATAGGTAAAAATTATGGTCTTAGAATAGGGAACAATCAATAACTTGCTGTTTTATATTGCCATCCTTTGTCTTTTCCTTTATGTAAACCTAAGTCACTTTAGTTTGTTATATATATATATACTGTATATATATATATACACACAGTGTATCCTTGCTATCTTGAATTACTTTATAATTTTTGTGTTAGAGAAATTTAAAATATTTATAAATTTTCATTTACTTTCAGAGTCTAAACAAAGGATTTAAATTTAAGAAAAGAATGTAGATGTACTATTGATAACCAGAACAGGAACGTTTTTATGAATGCTTGGAATACTGAACATGCCGTACAGTAGTTTTGTTTTCTAAGTTTCACTTTTAATTGTTGATAGGTTTTTGTCAGCATGATCATATTTATTCAGTGATATTTTCAATCTTTGATTTATAAGATGCAGGAGTATTTAGAAGCTAATTTTCATGGAAAAAAGAGTGTCTTATATAATATTAAAAACTACGATGTGTATTATTGACATAAAAAAAACTTTATTTAAAATTGAACCTTGATATCTTGAAAACTATTATTTTTTTTATATCAAATTTTAATTTGTTCCCATGAGATTTGAGATATTGAGATTCTACTGTATATGCTAACTAATAAACCATAGATATATTATAGGTGAGATAAATAACATGATGCATGATAATGATGAATAGGTTAATAATCAAAAAGTAAATAAAAGAGGAAGAAAGAAAGAAAATTATAATGTTAGAGATTATCAATTTATTCCTTAATATTGCATTTCAGATATTACAAATCTAGTAACCTATAAAATAATTCCAAGAATCTGAAATCATCTTCACAAATATGACAAAATTAAGAATATATTTGTGTGCATTAATTTTTATATTAAACTAGTTGATATCACTTCATGATATATTTTTGATGCTACAGTATAGCTTTAATTATCCAAGTGCAAATTATCTATGCATAATTGTTATCAATTTTTTTCCCCATTTCATTTGCTTTAATATTATTTGAGGTATGCTGTATATATTTATACAATATAAATATATTCAGGTACCTCGCTTTACATTTCATGTTTTTATTATATATCTCAAAATGAAAATTATCTGAAAAATAATATTTGTAATATATATACAGAACATAAATTAATACATAGACAGGCTGGGCCTGGAACCTTCCTGAAAGATTAATGGCCGTATTCACCAAACAGGATCTAGATCGAGTCTAATCCTCGATCACAGAATCTGAGATCAAGTTGGAAGCTGGATTGAGATTCTGTTGGTATTCACTGAATGCGAATTAGCCGATCCGAGAGACTATCTCCTACTGTTAGTAAACCGTCATATTATTGGTTTAAAATATCACGTGTTAATGATGTCATGCTGAAACTGCAGTACTTTCAGAAACTTATCAGATTTTTAGGTGTTAAATTTTGTGTATTCTTACCATGAAAAAAATCGACAAATATTTACTATATTTGAAAAAGAAGTACTATTAGAAATATTTTTCTTTAAAACTGACTAAACTGCGCATGAGTCGATCTCGATCCTTACTTCAATCCAAACAAACTGTTGGATCAAGATCGGGATCAAGTTTTGTGTCCAATCCTGGATTCAAAATCCTGGTGAATACGAAACTATAGACTGATCCAGGATCGCAGTTGATCTCGATCTTGATCCTGTTTGGTGAATACGGCCGTAAAAGTTTGAGATCTGGAATCTAACTTGGATCTTCCAACGTGATATGCAAATCTTTAAAACATGGCTATCTGACCGTTTTTTAGGTTTATCCCTATTGTACACTTAATAATAGTGTAAATATGTTTTTAGGCTTTTATATGCAAATGAAAAATGCTGTGATTCTCTTTATAGTGAAATTTATTTTATAGTGGTGGTCTGAAATGAAACTGCCACAATAATGAAGTATGCCTGTATATATAAAATCAAATACAGAGATATATCCCCATATGTCTAAGGTTACATGCCCAGTGCAAGAATTTGCATTTAGGCCCCTTAATTAATTAGGTTTGGGAAAATAATAAAACAAAGAAATACATTACAATAAATTTTTAATAAGATTTATTTTAATTGCACTTTTCTGGCTTTCATTTCACCGAATTCATTAATTACATCATCATAATTAATATATTTATTGATATTGTATTCTATTGAAATAATAGAAAGATTGGATAATTGTTCTTTTCCAATAGTTGATCTTAAATAATTTTTTACTAATTTCAACTTGCTAAAACTTCTCTTGCACGAAGCAATAGAAACGGGAAGAGTTAGAAATATTTGAAGAGCAACATTGATATTTGGGTAAGATTCAATTAAACCAAAATCATGAAAAGCCTACAGAATATTAAGCAGAGATGCAGTTTCTATATTTTGTATAGAGTCATTATTTTAAACTTAAAACTTTCAATTTTACATCTGAATTTGTACTTTTTTATATTTAATAGCGAGATCTACAGCAAATTTTTTTAAATCAGCAGCACTCATGTATTGTAAAGACGAGCCATAGAGAAAGCAAGAATATGATTATGTAACCCATTCCATTCAAAATACAAATATTTCACTTCTTGGGCCTAAGAAATTCCTCTTCCACAAACAGTGGAGCCTATAATATAGTCAATTTATGACTTGATTAAAAATAATATAGAAAAAATCTCTGAGAAGATATTAAGGCTGCCACACACAGAGCGATTTGTCGTGAGACTGGTCGCAATGACAGATTGTTTCAATTGGTCATCATCTGATGGCCCATACACACAGTGCGATCTATCCTCAGATCCATTGTCAAACTGCCAAATTGTCAGACTGATTGTAAGACTCCACACACGGAACGATTTATCACCAGATCCGTTGTTGAGAATGATCGTTCAGATTCGTCATTGAGATGGATTGTTCAAACCGGTCGCCAGACTTACAAATCCTTCAACTGATTTTAAGACCACCACACATGGAGCAATTTGTCATCAGATCCTCAGAGATCTCAGAGATCAAATCGTTCGACAGATCTGACTGTGTGGGCAAATCTGAAGCGATTTCTCGAATCGTTCGATAGATTGTGGTCTTTTGGGATTCCCGACAACTTTCGGTGTCGTCAACAGATATTTTTCACATGCTCATTATAGTAGCACCATTTTTTAAAAATGAATTCGCATAAATGAAGCAGTTATAAATTAGAAATTAATTTATATTCTTAAAATAAATAAATTTATGTATATTTAAATTATTATTAATTTTATATTATATATGTACATGTCAGTTTTTTAAGCTTAGTTTTAAGTAATGAAGTATTGATAAAATGGTATCACGACTGAAAATTTTCGTTTTTGTGATTATTTACAGAACAATTTACAGATTTAGGCATGATTTTTACAGGCTGCAGTCCAGGGCCCCGTTCAATCAAAGTGCTCTCTTCGCGCTAAAAAATAAAAAAAATTTTAATTAAAAATTTTAAGAAAAAATAAATTATACAAAATTTTTTTGTACCTAGATAAAGTTTAAATTGTTGGTTTGCAACACTATTGGATTTTGAATAAAATATCAAATATCAATGTTTTAATGACAGTAAATAATAAATATGGCTCTACGGATAGTCGGTAAAATAAAAATATATTTTGTCATTTGTCAATTATGCAAACAATGTGGCGATGTCAGAATGGGATTGCAAGTCTAGCTCCTCTGAAGTGTGTTAGCTTAGCATAACTCTCACCGTTTGACATTTTAGGTTAATTTGGATTAATTGGATAAACTCCAAACAGGGCCCCCAAAGTTAATGGTCTGTCCCTGTTACAGAATAGTTATATAGAAATTTTAAGTTGTTTTTGTTTAGTTAATTTAACTAAACAAAAACTTTTCTTTTTGTTATATTTTTTCTTTATAAAGTAATAAAGCCAAAGCTGCATACAAAAATATTTTGCATTCTATGCTCACAGCCCACTAACTATAGTGATTGCATGATGATGGATCTGAACGATCGGTTTCAACAACGGATCTTACAATAAATTGTTTGGTGTGTGGAGTCTTACAATCGGTCTGATGACTCTGCAGTTTGACGATGGATCTGATGATATTTCGCCCCATATGTGCAGATTGTCAGACTGCAAAGATCCGGGGGCGGTCAGGACAAAAGAAAAAAAAAAAAAAAAAAAAAAAGCATTTTTTTTTATTACGTACTTGCTTGCTGTCGGCCGAGGTGACTTCGTCCTGCGTCGCCGTGTTGAGGACGTCACGGAAGAGGTGGTGATTACTTCGTTGAAATATTTAGAAAAATAAATAATAAAATGTATTGTTAAGTAATAATTGAAATGGAATTAATGTATTTGCTTTTTGTAATTAGTTTATTTTGTATTTAGTTTATTCTGAGTAACACGAAGTTACGTAAAAATGTAAATGACGCTCAACGTCATATGCGTATAAAACCGGATGGTTTTGTCATAGGGAGCGCTCTCGTTTTTTGTTTTACGCCGGTGTACGCTTGTTTGTCTTGTCACCGTGAACTTTGTCTTGTGTTGTACCAGTGAGCGTCGGTGGATGGTGTACTTGTGTGTCGTTAGACTTTTTGTATACGTATGTTTGTATTAACACGAGGATTGTTCAAAGTTTGTCTTAAGTGTATTACTTTTGCTTTACGGACCAGAAGGTCCTTAGTTAATAATTAAAGTATTGTTTATTCAGTTATACTATGGAGTTTTTGATAAACCATTTTCCGGATTTACCGGCTTACGAGTTAAACGTTCACCTGAAGATTTATGTGGATCGACGTCGACAGGTAGGCATGGGGTTGGGGTCCGCAACCCTATCAGGACTAGGTCCTGATAAGACAACAACAGATCAGAAACGATTCGTCATTATATCGTGTGTGGGGACATACAATCAGTCTAACAAACCAGAAATCTGGCAACCAATCTGACAATAAATCGTTCCGTGTGTGGCAGCCTTTAGACTTAAAGTTTAATATTTTCTCAGAGATAATATAAAATCAAAATAATAATCCAACTAAAAAATGTTTTCAGTTTAAATACAGAAAAAGCTCACTGAACAATTGCAGTTTGACAGTGCAGCAACAAGAATCCATTGAATTTTTGTCTGTACTATCAAACTATAACTAGAACTTTATTGAAATAAACAATATTACATTACAAATGCTCAAAGTTTACTGAGAGTGCTTGTAATTTTCTTATTTTGATCTTATAGTAAAAAGACTTTTATTATGATGTTAATCATATGCAGAATTTTAAAGTAATAGAACTTTTGATTTTTAAGTTATAAATAAATATATATACAATTATACACATACAGATTACTAATCATAAACCCCACTCTCTACGGCATTCATAGATTATGAAAAAGCATTCGACTCAGTATCTACAGAGGCAATCCTAACGGCACTAAATAATCAGGGAATAGATCACCAATATATATAAAACTACTGCATATCATTACAAAGAAGCAACTGCTATAATACAATGACATATAGATAGTAGGAAAATAAAAATTCAACGAGGAGTTTCCCAAGGAGACAGCATCTCACCAAAACTGTTCATAGCCTGCCTAGAAGAAATATTCTGAAAAATAAATGGATGGAAACACAAAGGAACAAACATCAATGGAGAATATCTCAACCACCTGAGATTTGCAGATGACATAGTACTGTTTGTTCAAACATCCAAACAAACTGCAGGAAATGCTAAGTGAGTTGAAGATGGAAAGTGAGAAAATAAGACTGCAAATAAACTATGAGAAGAAAAAGATAATGTCATTGATTTTTTTATTATATAAATTACAAATATATTGTAGCTATAAATATTATTATATTTTTAGTAAAGCCTTGGACCCAATGGTATGATATATGAAAATTGTCCTTTTTGTGTGTGGTTCTTGTACTTTTACTTTATGTTTATTAAGATCATGAATAGTATCCTAATAAAAATTAGTAGTGAGAAATCCATAAATTTTGGGCATTTTCAATTTCCAACCATTCCAACTTACAACCAGCAGCAGTGTTCAGTTTGAAATCAAATCCTGTCACTAAGTTGACTATATTTAAAAAAAAAAAAAAAAGCTATTATTAAGCTAAATTTGCTAATCACTAATTTATAAGGATTTCTAAAATTAAAAAGTTAAGTATTCATAAATATCTTACCGTTGCTTTTTTTAAACCAAGCCAGCATGAAATACTAACAAAATTTTTTATTAAAATTATTTTATCTAAAATAGTTTTAATTCATTTATGATTTTATCATGCTTATTTCTAAAATTAAAATTTATTATAAAAAACATTTATTTAAAAATTAATAATTTTTTATAACGTTTTTAAATGTTGATTTTTATAAATAGTAAACCTTTCCCAAAATATTTAGAAATATTTATATTAATAATTTTCTAGATTAACTGTTTTATAATTTTATATTTATTAAATATTCATATTGAACAATATGCAAGTATAGTATTTATAAGATCAAATTATATGCAAAGTAGTCAATGAGATTTTTAAATAAAACCTTCATTGAATATTATATATCAAAAAATATCATAAGATTTTTAGTATTAAATTTTTTGTTTTTTGATTTAAGAAATAAATTATAAATTTTCATCTTTCATAAAAAAGTTATACAGAATAAACTTCAATTATAATTTTTTTTTTATCATCAATTTAAAAAATTCCACTTACTCTGCAAATAATTTGATTGCACTTTACTAATTTAATTTTTATTGCATTCTTAACTTTCAAATATATCTAGTCTCATTTTATGTTTTCTCTATTTTTGATTTTTCTAAGATACATATAAAAAATATATCCCACCTCTCAGAAATAAAAAATTTCACTGACACGATTTGGAAAAAATTGTAAACCATCATTTATGAGATTGCAAAATTGCAAAATTAGGCATTGGGTTCACAAAATAGTTATATTTGAAAATGTATTTGGTTTCTGTACAAAATTTGCAAAATGAAAGATTGAGCTACGACAACACAGGCATGATATCTACAGGATAATGGCTCAGTATGATCAGAATCCAAAGAAAATATTAAGCAACATAAATAAAAATAATTTGATCGTACTGCTTTAGTCTTATATAGTATAGAAAAAAAACCTTTAAACACTATCCCATTATGCATTCAGTAATATATTTATGCATATTTTTTCCTGCTTTCGTATCTTTTTGTCCTGCTCTTTATTAGCAGTTCTATTTAAGATTTAGCATTGATGACTAATAGTATCCAGAAAGAAATGTCTAAGCAAAATGTCCAAGGAAGAAACTCCAACAGAGAATAGTTTATAATGGCTTTCGATGACTAAAAAAGTTTAAAACCTAAAAAAGTTGTCAGTTAGATCTAACATTTTTCTTTATATTGAAAATAGAGAATTTGGATCATTTTTGTAATAATACATATTATAAACCATCAATAAATTATAATACTGATAAATAATTCAGAATAAAAAATTATTTAATTTTTAAATTATTTATTTTTTAAATTTCTCATCTTACTGTACAATGCTATAAATTTAGTGCAGTGAGCTATATACTCAACTAAAATTTGATTTGTAATAACAAACTGATTTCAACTTTCAATAAGGTGAAAACTATATGTATATATATTCATTATAATATCGACTCCAGACTTAAGAAAGTAGAAATTGCTATCTAAAATTTTTCAAAAGTTATATAAAAAATAATTGTTTTTTTTTTTTTTAATTTATAAAGTGAAGCAAGTAATTCTTTTATAATATGCTTCATCCCATGACAACAATGAAAGATTAAAAATAATTAGTTTCTATCTTAAAACAAGTATATATATTCTAAATGAACAAAATAGGTCAACTGAATATTAAAGTAAAATATTTTTCTATCACAAAATTATGATTATTCTCTAACAATTAATTTCAATTAATTTCATACCATGCATCATTCTTCAAATGCACATTGGAAATTTTCTTGATGCACTGTATGAATCATCCCATTGAGAAAGTGTTAAGCATATACAGTAGAACTTGATTATAACAATCATGGATATAATGAGATTATAGTTATGCAAGATCCCAGTGGGCAATAATTACACAGGCTTAAGTCTTATGTGAATAAAATCAGGATTATGACACTAATCAACAAACAGGCATCTCTGCCTGTTTGTCTGATTACTGTCGAAAGTTAATTAGTGTCGAAAAAAAATTTGGATCCTGTAATAGAGCTGTAAGTAAAATATAGTTAATTCTAAAAAAGACAGGAGTTCTAATATTAGTAGGCATCTCTGCCTTACAAGTGATAGTATATGGGCTGTAGTTTGAGTAAAGATGGAGGAAGAAACAGGAATATAGTGACAAACAACTTGGATCTTTATTCAGTGAGGGAGATTTCTGTGATACAAATACAATTCATGATGAGAGGATAAATATCCTGGTTAGACAGAAAAAGATTTGATAAGTCTTGGCAGTTCATCATTATTGATGTACAACACAGTTTATTCACAGTTCACTATTCTCATAGTCTGATTTTCATTCACCTGGGGACCTATTTATATTCGATGGCTAGTCCATGATTTATTAGATCTCCTTAGAAGAGGACAAAGAACAGTACACAACACACACTGATGATTCAATACTTTCACATGATAGTTCCTTTCTCACTTCTTCTTCTTTTTTGAGGTAGGGTCTGACTTGCTGTTTATCCAATGCATCTTGAGGAATGGGGTGGTCTGTCATAAATCTGTTAGTAAGAGAATTTCTCAAGTTCCTCTTTCTCCTTCAGATTCGCAGGTACAATATGGATGACACTTGGACTGTACCTATCAGAAGTTCTTTCTCAGAGAGTCCTTGTCAAAAGTCGGAGATTTTCTGACATAATGAGGCCAAAATTTAGGTTATATTGCCTGCAAATTCTGGATCTCACAGTAGAATGAGTCAACTGGTCTATCAAATGATCTTTTTCTTCCATTCGACAGAAGTTTTTCCATATCTATTATGTACAAAAACTGGTGGCTGACTGCCAACTGTATATCACAGAGCCTAGGACCAGACAAGTGACCTTTCACCTAATATTCCCAGACTTGACACACTTTTATCATTTCTTTTGTGGTCCTGCTTTGCTATGTCATACTCAAGGCATGTGCATAAAGACAATCGTTTGCTCCCAACATGTAATCCTTGTTTTCTCTTCAGGATTTATGAAGTTAGGAACGAATTTTTGTGCAGGGCAGTGCAACTTGGCCAATGTTTATTTTCCTTTTCATTCTTAGAATTCTCTTCTCCCCTTTACAATTTCTTTGTTTGATAATTTAATTCTTTCATATACCGTGATTATAAATTGCATTTGTCATGGTCACCACAGCTATAATGAGAAAATGCTGGAAGCATTCAAATTTAAATTATAATTTGGATCATCTGCCTGAATAACTGCACATGTGCAGCAACCAAAGCAATCATGTAAAGCACTGGTGTCTCCCAACCTTGAACCTGTTGTTAAAGCAATTAACTTATATTTCTCTAGAAGCTACTGTGGAATTCCAGGCGGAAGGAAATGGAAATGCGGAAAACAACAGGTCTTGCAACCTACGAGCGATTCAGGTCAGAAGCGCGAGTAAGGATGACTGTCTGAGGCGTCTCAGCGAAAAATGGAGAACAACATTGAAATTAAATTCGACAGCTTCTTTATTGTTACTTAAAAAAAAACATAAGAGAGATTTCTATTTACAAGTTTTGAATGCTGACAATGAGAGATAGATACCTGTTTACACACAAACTTCACTTTCGAAGATTCTCGGAGATGACTTGAAAATTTTACACGAACAGTCTTTAGTCTCTTGATAAATACCACAAATAAAATTCACCAAGTATCTTCCTTGAAGATTCACTTAGTAAATGTTGGATGGATCACTGAAAGAGTATTCCAGACAGTTGTAGTAGTAGGCAAATCGGAAAATATATTAACAGGTATACAGAGCTAGAGAACAAACCAACAAGTCGAGACACAGAACCCAAAAAGCGTCGACTTGCGTCGTCCTCACTATATTATTCCTATAACCTCTTCCTCACCTTTCCCAGGCAGGGGTTACATTACATCATTTCTAGATAGTTCTAAACAGGTCAGATGTCGAATCTTGGGCTTTACTTACAAAAGACATCTGAATACACTATCTTAAATTTATTACCTCGAAAGAGATAATAACGATATCAAATACATCTGTTATTTTAACAGCGTCATCACATTCTTCGTCTTAAAGACGACACATAAAGGGGGGTTTTCCGACCCCTACACTACAATAATGAGTGAAACTGACATTTATCCAATCATGAAACAATATATTATCATTAAATTTCTCACCAGAGGTGGTGTGAAATCATTTGAAATTTGCATAAGATTAACAGATCCACTGATATAAGCATTTATAAGTAATTTAAGGCTTTCAAAGAAGACCATGAACATGTCAAGAACCAACCTTAAATCATGGTACCTGAGAACATTAATAACAACAGAAATGGCTGAGAAAATTGATGCAGTTGTTCATGATGATTGACACACAACAGTATAGGATAGTACTTCAGTTTTGAATATCAGCAATGGAAGTATGGCTAGCATCATGAAGGACTAACTGCAATATTTGAAGTTGTGAGATCATTGAATTTCTCTATTGCTAACTGACTAATAAAAACAGATAAAATTATAGATATGCTAAGCATTGTTGGAAAAATATGAGAAAGAGTGTGAGTATTTTTCAATTTATTGTCAGCTCAGATGAGACCATGTGATCACTCTACACCAGAAAAAAAAAGCTTCAATGCAATGACATCATGCTTTATTACCTAAATATAAGAAAATGAATACTACTTTCTTAACAAGCAAGATAATGGCAACATTTTTTGGGATATGAGGAGTATTTTGAACCTGAATTTCCTCACAGAACAATTATAGTAAATGTGAAATATTATTCATGTCATCTGTTGGTCTTATATTAAAACAACAATCCAAAAAAGAGGAAAAGAAGCCAGATCTCAATTCATTTTTTACAGGACAATGCCCATCTTCATGTCACTTCCCAAATGATGATAAAGATTCAAAAATTGAAATATAGTATTCTTCCACATCTAATCCAGATCTTACCTCATCAGATTTTCATCTCTGGATCCTTAAAGATATTCTTAGGAGGAAGAAACTTCACATGTAATGAGGAAGTCATCAAATCTGTTAAAGAATGAATGCATTTCCAACAAAAAGATTTTTTTCAAATGGATTACAGAGGCTATGGACAGATGACACTTATGCATTTTAAAGGAGGGTGACTACATTGAAAAATGATGACATAAATATTTGTATCTAGTTTGTATTTTTCTGTATTCATAAATTATAATTTATATTTGAACACATCTTATATTGATCCAAAAATTTTAAGTATGTTTACATACAAAAATTTTTCTTTTATAACAAAAATTCTTGAATATAATGAACAAAACTAGCCTCTATTTAAAAACCATCAAGTTATTTTTATCTTAATTGGTTATAAACTTACAAAATGCCAATATATGAAATATGATATTAATTGTTTTTAGAATTGTAAACAAGATCACAATATCTAATTGTAATCTTCCACTTATTTTCTTATATCTGAATTAATATTTTTATAAATATCTTATTAGCAAATTTGCATAAACTTCCCTTTTCATGTTGTCAGGTATCAAAAGAGAACAAAAGTGGGGAAACTATGAAGATAGATAAAGTATCAATATACTTAAAAACGCATATATATATATTAATAAAATCATTTATGAGCAGATACATGTTTTTTTTTATTCTGTTATAATATTCATAATGAGCAATTTTATCTAGCCCAATGATTCTTGTTATAACCAAGTTTTATTGTAATTATAAATTATTCTAAAAATATAATTACTTTCTTAATGAAAACTTGAATGTTTATGATGGAAAATTATTGATAATTATTAATAAATAAATTATACTTCTAAAAAAATTAAAATTCATTTGAAATTTTATAAACTGTGAGCTTACCTTTTTGACTGGGTCTCAGTCTGAAAAAAAAAAACAAAAAAGCAACAATTATAAATTTAAAAAATTTTAACTTTAATTTTTTTTTATCTGAAACATATACAAGTATATATACATTATAAAAATTTTACAGATAATTAATCATCAAAAATTATAAATTAAAAATTTAAATCATTTTTACATAACTTAAATAGAACATATTGTGCTCAAACAATTGAAGTCAATCAAATAATTTTATAAAAAATATATGTAAATTGAAACACTAGATGCTGGGAAAAACTTTTATTGTAAATCTACCATATGGCTAGCATGTTAGAACTGTAAACAAGATGGCACACTTCTAATACAAAACATCTTATAATCAAATTTTATTTCAGATGTTGAAATATAGTGTACTTCTTAATTTTTGTAGTGCTGATATTTTAAATAAACTTTGCATTATAATTGGGCTTTCACAATATCTTTATTCTCAATTTATAATAAAATTTGAATAAATTATTCTCTCTACATTTCTGACTATAAAAAATAAAGAGAAAAGGGAAGAGAAAATTATGAAAACAAATCAGTAAATCAATAGCATCTTAGAATAGAAGAAACAATATTTTTTAATTATAATCAAAATACATTACAAAATAATCATCTCAATGTAAAATTTGATGAATAATAGTTATTTTAAATTAATATAAATTTATACATAGGCTATTTTAATGTAGCAGATATTTGCTTATAAGTTCCATTAGTAGGAAAACAATCTTAAATTTAATAAGGGTAGTATTATTGGTTGTTATTTGATATTAATTGTAGATGATGTGTAGATTAACATGTAGATCTATTTTAATAAGTAAATATGGTGACCATCACATTTACATATTATATATTATCAGTTAATATTAAACGAAAATATAGTGATCCCTAATATTTCTAATTATTAATAATTTGCACTTTTTCTAATAATAATAATAATAATAATAATTTAGAAAATATGGGATGATTATATTGCAATTAATTTTGGAAATCAGATTTGCACTTTAGATATACTGATAGTTTCTTATTCATGTCAATTTAGGGCAAGAACATCTTGGCAAAAACTACTTGCTTAAAACCAAATACAAGTCAAAACAGCACTACTAGCTAAGAGTAATCCCATACTTAGCTGAAACTGAAGAATTCAAACAGCAGAAGAATATTAACAGGTGTTGGCATGGATTTGATGATGCTGGTATGACATATTTTGAACTTGCATTTTGAATAATGTTATCAAATGTAGCTAATTTCACACAAATTTTTAAAAAAATAAAATCTTGAAAATGGAATGAATTTTAAAATCAGATATTTTCCAGATCATTTACTGATATGGGACAATGTACCAAAATCCAGGATGAATGGCTTCTTAGTATTAGAATCTGGTCAGCTTTTCACTGTCTCAGTTCCAGCAAAATTTCTGTTGAAATTCAGAAATAATGGAATTTTATATTATTTTTTTTTAAATATTTTCTGCCAAACACTTCAATAAAATTGTATTTGTAGGGAAACACAATGTGACATGATCACATCCTATTTTCCATTCAGCTTTCCCTTACTTTCGATGTTTCATGCTATAAGTCTGGCATTTTGTCTGAGGCCATATATATTCTAATAGTATTTAAAAAACAGTAGCACTAAGGCAGGATCAAAATCACACAGAAACTAAGGTTTAATAGTCGTAGTGCTTTCAATTTTATTTAAATCCTCTTCAGCTACAAAGTTAGAAAAACAACGAAATAAGTTCTATAGAATGCAACAAGAATTCTTAATTTTAAATGGTGTTCCTATAGCAACGGAAAACATAATAAATTTTGATTATGTTTTCTGTTCCTGACCAGCCGAGTTTACAACTTGTTAAAGCAAAGAGGAAGTGAAACCCAAATTGAGTATCTTGATATAAAAATTAATATAACTGCAAGTGAGTATGATTTAAGTATTTTTAGGAAAGACACATATGTGCCTTTATTTATAAGAGCAGATGCGAAGGAACCGTGGCATTATAAAATGGCGGCTTTTAGAGCATTGCTTCAAAGAACCTTAACGCATTGCACAATGATAAAAAGCAGAGACGAAGAACTTGATTGGATCAAAAAACAAGCAGCAAGACATGGATACTCAAAAAAAATACCATCGCACGTATGTGGGATAAAATTAGCAAACAAAAACTAGGAAAAATGACTGTAATGATGAGTTAAACAACAGACCTGCTTATTCCCTTGAAATTAATGACATCACTTTAAAGTATAAGTAAAAACTGGAAAAAATCACTGGCCAAAGAATTACGTTCAACAGGAGGAACACATTATTCAATGTATTACAAAAAAATGAAGATAAAATCGATCCGGTCTACCTTCCAGGGGTTTACGAAATCCCACTGTTTGATAAAGACAATGGCCAAAATGCTAATTACATAGGTTACAGGTCGATCACTTAAAAAATGGGTCCCTGAGCATAAAAGGGACATACAAAATAAAGTATCCACGACAGCCTTAGCACAAAGGGCCCTAATAAGTGATTTACAAGTGGAATAGGGTAATGCTAGATTACTTCTAAAAGAGCAAGATCCTAAGTGAGGCAAAATAGCTGAAACGTTGACTATCTTTAATAAGAGAAGCGAGAACGTCAAGCCAATTAATAAATTAGACCCCTCAATTATTAACAATGCTTGGAGATGGTGTATGGATTGCAAATAATGTTTGTAGTATAGCTATCTATAACAGAACTTTATTTACTTATTTTATCGTCTTCTTTATATTAATGTTAAATTTCTAATGTTTTTTGTTAATGTATATCATATAGTTAACTTTGTATTTATTAACTGATGTTTAATTTTTGTATGTAAAAACTTATTATGTTTTCCGTTGCTATAGCAACAATATTTAAAGTTAAGAATTCTTGTTGCGTTCTATCGAACTTATTCTGTTGAAGAGGATTTAAATAAAATCGAAAGCGCTACTACTATTAAACCTTAGTTTCTGTGTGATATTGATCCTGCCTTAGTGCTACTGTTTTTTAAATGCGTTTTGTTTAGGCAGTGTATTAGTTTACGATTCTAATAGTAACAGCATTTGGAAAATCTTTTAAATTATAAAAAAGACTTATCCATTTCAGGGAATGTCATTTTGTTCTAGTACTTGAAAGATGGAATTACTTAACCTTTAAAATTTCCTATATTCATTTAACATACTCTTTACATACATGTTTCCAAGTCCAAATAAATAAGTTTTAGCAAGCTATACCTATATATACAGGCAATCCCCAACTTAAGTGGATCAGTTTGCAAAATCTTATTAAGTCAAAATATACTTAAGTCAGAGCATATCCTATACAATAAAAATAGTTCCCTATATTGTATCACAAAGATTTAACATTAAAAATAATTATATAAAGAATAAGCACGTCAGTTGCATAGTTAAGCAGTTACTTACCATCTTGGAGAATTTAGATACAATTCAGAGTCCCACAACTTTAGTTTTTACTGGGGACCATATTTCTATCTATTGGATCTTTAAAAAAATCCAATAGATAGAAATATGGGCTCAAGGAGTATACAAAATTTCCTTCAGAATAATGACATGGATAAAAATTAAATATATGTGGGAACCTCCTCAAAATCTTTAAATAAAACAATCAAAGAGCATAGAAATGATATTGATAAACTAGATAAAACAGCTTTAGTTCAAAGGTCTTTACAATTTGACAAATATTCATTGGCAGAATATCAAATAGGTCAAGGTTATGGAAGAATCCTTAAAAGGAAAAATTACTGAAAGCCTAGATTTTTAAAAGGAAAAATCCATGAAAATTTGATCATAAGTAAATTGGAATCTGACTCCATAAGTAATGATTGGATGTGGTGCAAAAAAAAACTTAATTTTAAAAAGAAAATATTTGTTATGTTATTGGATTTCTTTATTGAATTTTAGATGTATATTTAACATCTTAATATTGCGAAAAAATTTAATTCAGATTATTACAGTGGGTGATCGGTTAACAATGATAACCCATTCTAAGATAATGTTTGTTATCCAAACTGTTCATTAACCGATCATCGATTTACCATAGATTTTTATGGGAATTTGGTTCATTAACTGATCATCGATTTACCATAGGTTTTTATGGGAATTTGATTCCAAGAAAATGTTCGTTATCCAAATTGTTCGTTAACCGATCATTGATTTACCATAGGTTTTTATGGGAATTTGATTAAATTAACCGATCATCAATTTACCATAGGTTTTTATGGGAATTTGATTAATTCATTTTGGAGACCCAAAAAAAATAAATAAATAATTATAAATTTCTTATTATGTTGGAGACTCAAAAAAATAAAAAATTATATAATTTCTTACTATGTTTATTTATATGTAATAATCATAATATATACTTACATAGTTTCGCATTTTAATCTATTATGTTTATTTTCGATAATATATACATTCATAATCTTGCATTTTCATTTATATGTTTATTTTCTAAATAAAAATTTATATAATTTCTTACTACATTTATTTATATGTAATAACAATAATATAATCTACATAATCATTTAATCTATTATCATTTGCATTTTAATCTATTATGCTTATTTTCTATTAAAGAATCTGTCCAATGTCGATTGCTTTTCTCTCTTCTTCAAGATTTTCCAGAAGTGATTAATGGCATTGTTGTTGTAGAGATCCCAAGTGTAATGACCTCATCCTGGTATGAGTGTATTCTAAGACCAAAATGTTGTAAAATCTCTCTCTTACCTTCTTTATTCTAAGACCAAAAAATTGTAAAATCTCTCTCTTACCTTCTTTAATAATGTTTGATTTGTTTACGTTGTCTTCAAGTTCATTTTAATCAGGAAAAATTACTGTTCTTCAGACGAAAAAATTTCCAAAAAATTGTAAAATCTCTCTCTTACCTTCTTTAATAAATCTTTGACATCAAAATATTGTAAAATCTCTCTCTTACCTTCTTTAATAAATCTTTGATGTTTAAGTTGTCTCCAAGTTCATTTTAATCGGGAAAAACTACTGTTCTCTCATCCGTTAAATCTCTCTCTAACCTTCTTTAATAAATCTTTGATTTGTTTTACGTTTCGAGTTCATTTTAATCGGGAAAAACTACTATTCTTCCATCCTTAAGGTGGTGAGTTCATTTTAATCAGGAAAAACTATTGTTCTTCCATCCTTACCCATAAGGTTCATTTTAATCAGGAAAAACTGCTGTTGTTCCATCTTTAAACTCAAATTCATTTTAATCGGGAAAAATTACTGTTCTTCCATCCTTACCCATATGGTTCATTTTAATCAGGAAAAACTACTGTTCTTCCATCCTTACCCATAATTCATTTTAAGCAGGAAAAACTACTCCCATCCTTACCCATATCTCCATGAACGTGCAAGGCCTAAGCCTGTCTTTCGTTAGGTTAATTAAGCCGCCATATCCTCATGAGATATTTTTATCTGGCAGCAGCTACTTATAGAGCTCAACACAGGCTGGCCAACACCCATGATGGGGTCAACCAGATGGTTGAAGGAAGGATTAAGAGGGGTCCAGGCCCAGACCCCAGTTGAAAAATTAGAGGAATGGGATCCGGACCCTCCAGGATGGTAAGCAACAGCTTTACCATGCAGCCATCCGGCTGACCTGTCATTCCATCAGTTCGCGGGTCCCACAGTTTGTTCTGTGAAGTGTTCATTATCTGAACAGTTCATTAACCGATCACCCACTGTATTTTAGTTATAATTGTAAAATTAATATATAGGGTGTATCTTACCACCCATACCATCCTTTTTTCTCAGAAATATGTTGAAGTACGAAGTAGGGAGAAAACTTTTGTGGGCTATTGGAAGTAAGGGCACAAGGGATCAACTTTGAAATCTCCAATGGAAAATGTATGCTGATTTGGGGCATAATTGGATAGAACTGTAAAAAACAAACAACTGTTATTTTGAACATTTTTAATATCACCTATGGATTGTGAGATATCACAAGAAAAAGATGCTAAAGCACGTATTGCCAATTGGGCTATTCAAGCAATAAGAAGAAGAATCCAACAACCATCTGTGTACACTGCAAAACACTACTGAGGCCAAACTCAAGAGCAAGAGTTTCTCGACTTGTTTCAGCCCTTTATGAGTACACCATAAAGTACATAGACATCCTCCATTAAATTCTTCTTCTTCTTATTGCTTGAACAGCCCAATCGGTGCTACATGAGGCAGCATCTTTTTTTTGTGATATCTCACAATCCGTAGCTGATATTAAAAACTTTCCAAACAAAATTTGTTTGTTTTTTACAGTTCTATCCAATTATGCTCAAATCGGCATACATTTCCATTGGAGATTTCAAAGTTGACTTCTTGTGCTCCTATTTCCAGTGGCCCCACAAAATTTTTATCCCTTCTTTCTACTTCATCAATTTCCTAGAAAAAAGGGCATTACAGATGATAAGATACGCCCTGTATATAGTAAATATTTTTTAATTATTGTATGCACTTATAATATTGTATTTAAAGCTATATTTCTTTACCTTATAAAGCTACTATAGTAACAAATATTGTGATTATTATTCATAGTAACAACTATGATAACCTACCAACTTATACTTTTGTTGCTCTATGTGGTTGCTATAATGTTTAAGAATTTGTTGTTTAATCAAATTTGATTATTTTCTTGTTATAATAAATAGCTGATGAGGACATCAATAAGACCTGAAGTGCTTCTAAATAAAATTTTTATGCAACTCTTTGGTATGATGTGCTGCTGTTCTATTACTGTTTGTCTATCACAAGAATAGCTCCCGCCAAGAAGTCTGTGCATGTCTGTTGCCGTGGAAACAAGACTCGCTCCATTTTCGACAGGGGAAGCCAGAAGAAAGGCGTCCATTTTGGCTTACTGAACGCCTTGATGGCGTATTGGCGATGTTTTTATCATCATCATTTCTTTTTGTAATTACTTAAATCGATTCATCAAATGAAAGAAAACTGTTTCATATATTAATTATATGCTAATATTTATATTTTACAAATGAAAATAAATATGAATCCTCACATGCTTAATCCCCATTCAAAATGGACAGGTCTTGTTGCTATAGTGACCGCCACTAACTAGACATCCTGGCAGGAGCTATTCTTGTGGTAGACAAACAGTATAACATGCTTTAGAGCTCTGATACTGTTTTATGAATGTTAAATAAATTTATTAGAAAAATTGATATCAATTTTAGTATTTCTGTAAGCAGGTTATCACATTATGATTTTTCTGCTTTCATTTAATCAATATTTAATTTTGTTTCTTTCTAAAAAAGTCCCTTTTCAAAGTACTAAATTTCATCATTAATTTCTTTATCTATATAGGTAATTCTCAATTTACAAGTTCTCACTTAATGAACTTTGCAAGTTTTTTCCAAATATGAAGTAATAAAAAAAACCAAAAATGTTATTAATAATTATAAAAATAAAATAAATGTAAAATATTAATAAATACACATTTCAAACAACAAATTTAGCTATACAATAGAGTACAACTGAGTCTGTAGCAGAAACATTGTCATCCTTTACAAAATCAGAAAAATCAAAATGGCAAAAAAGCAGAATTAGGTGCCCTCTAGCTGCCATGGTTTTATCAACATAATATGCAAAGAACTCATTCCCAAATTATGTCTAAGGCAGTAAAATTCATCTATTTCAAAGCTCATCTACTTATCTGTCAATAACAATGAAGAATTAAAAAATCTTTAACATATATTTGACAAATAATTTTATAATAATAATAATCTGTTTGATTTTAAAGGCCATTTTTAATTTCTTTAGATAAATAAATCATTGTTTCATCATAAACTATTGATTTCAACATTTACATAATTTTATTATGATCAAATTTTATTGTTGAGAATGGAATTTATTTTTTAACATTGTATCTATGGGAAGTTGATTCTTAGTTTATTAGTTCTTACTTTACAAGTTTATTCTAGAAATGAATTAACTCAAAATTGAGAACTATCTGTATGTGTGTGAAATTCTATGGCATATTCTTGCTAAACAGATAATTTCTTAATATATTATAGATAGTGCATCATTATTTTTTCCTTTTTCTTATTAGATTTGTGAACATATAATTTTCATTTATAACACAACTTTTGTTCATTTCTTCAATTTCTATACATTTTTTTCTCATATCATTGTTCTTTCTTTCTTATAATATTTCCTTGAAATTCAATAGGATTAATCTCTTGCTTCACATTTAACTCTATAGTTTCAATATATTCTCTGTTATGCAGTATTAAATTTTTAATTATATACATAAATTGGTAATAAAACTATATTTATAAAATGAAAGTTGTCTTTATGTCAAGAAACTGCTACAAATTAATATATCTTATTAATACGAAATTTCATAAAACAAGAAACATCTATAAATAGTAAAAATTATAACATAAGACTATAAAATAAACTGACCATAAATCTGGGATATCATAAAATTCACAATATAATTACAAGTATTTAACTATATATTTGTGGTCTCCTGTTATAAGTAAACATTGTAAATCATATATTGACCATTATCAATCTACTCAATATAAAATATCCTTAATATTATTCTGTTTAATCTTTCTTTGCTATTTTTTTTAATTTCATATATATCTTGTATGATCATCTCAATCAACATTTCTGAGAATCCTCTTTAAAATTGCCTTTGTCCATCTGTCTTAATAGTTTGAGCAGGTAATTTTATGGCCAGCCCATTCTTATTTGATTTTTCATCCTTGTAATTTTTAGTTAGCTCTGTTACCCATGTATTATGCTTACTCTCTTCTTGTAATCCCAAAATATCCATCTCTTCATATATCTTTATATCATGAGTATTTTTCCCCCAAATTCTTTTTTAATAACATGACTTGATACTCTAATGGCCGTATTCACCAAACAGGATCAAGATTGAGATCAACTACGATCCTGGATCAGTCTATAGTTTCGTATTCACCAGGATTTTGAATCCAGGATTGGACACAAAACTTGATCCCGATCTTGATCCAACAGTTTGTTCGGATTGAAGTAAGGATCGAGATCGACTCATGCGCAGTTTAGTCAGTTTTAAAGAAAAATATTTCTAATAGTACTTCTTTTTCAAATATAGTAAATATTTGTCGATTTTTTTCCATGGTAAGAATACACAAAATTTAACACCTATAATCTGATAAGTTTCTGAAAGTACTGCAGTTTCAGCATGACATCATTAGCACGTGATATTTTAAACCAATAATATGACGGTTTACTAACAGTAGGAGATCGTCTCTCAGATCGGCTAATTCGCATTCGGTGAATACCAACAGAATCTCGATCCAGCTTCCAACTCGATCTCAGATTCTGTGATCGAGGATTAGACTCGATCTCAATCCTGTTTGGTGAATACGGCCATAAGTGAAAAAGGAGAACACATTGATTGAATACATTTAAAACAGAGTAATTAAGTTATGGAATCAGAAAGTAGAGATTAACAATACTCTTTCAGAAAAAAGAATCCTTTATAAAAATTTTTATTGTATAATATATAGTATATAAAAATGAAATAATAGTACTTACATAGTATTTCATTTTTACACACAGTTTAATCAATTTATTCATTATCATCTTTTCTGGAATGTAAATCAGGAAGTAGATATAACTACTATGTTATTAAAGTTAAGGTGTCTTCCATTCATAATAGTTTGAGCAGATAATTTTATTAATGTATGCATAAAGAGTACCAATAACTTATTGAGATGGTTAGACTAATTAAATGATTTTTCTAGTTCATTTGAATTGTACAATTTACAATACAACTATGTTGAATTCACAAAGTATGTAATTTATAAATCATAAAAGTCAATTTATAATTCACTTTATATTATGTATATTAAATATTATATATAAAAATTATTATACACTAAGAAAAAAAAATATGTAAAGTTTGCAAGTGCATTCCTTGCAAATGAATAGCATTTAGTTTAGAAATCCTATACCAAAATAGCTTTAAAATACATTTGAAAGATAAAATACAAAAATGTCAAATAGAAAAACTAATATAAAGTATAGATAGCCTTCCTATAACATGACTTCCTACAACACGGTTTTGCTCTAACACGATCTGAAAATTCTGGAAACCCTCATATAACACAGTACTTCTACAATACAGTTTTTATTTAACACATTTAGAAAATTATATTTACTCTCCTACAACACACAACATTTTCATTAGTTTTTGTAAATCTATCCTATGAACACACAATATAAATATAAATTGCAATCATTGGGAAATATTATGGATAATATTTTGCTAAATGTAATTTAGCAAAATATTATCCATAATATTATAAATAATCATAAATGTAATTTCACTAGTTTGCTGTGAGAGGAATGATATGCAATCTATTTTTGATTTCAATTTGAAATTGAATTAATTGGCAACCAGTGATTATTTTGTGTTCCAAATGTTCAGTTCCTGGATAAAAATATATTTTTATTCTTCAATAGAGGAATGTGAAAGAGAAGAAAACTTTTTTATTCATAAATATTTTTTTGGATATATATTAAGGAACAATTGTTTTCTAGCAGGTTGTAGAGGTTAGATTACAGATTTTGTAAAGAGAGCAGAAGATATACAAACTTTAAATGCAAAAAAAGTTCAGAAAATGAAGCTGATATTGTTAAATAAAAAATATTCTCATTTTAACAAAACAGTGGTAAGAAAGATATAATTATTAAATGAACATAGGCTGTATACTTTTTCTTTCCTTTTGTTTTACATATATTGTTTCTTTAGGGTCTTACGTATAGTATATTTTTTTCTTTATGTTTCGTGTTATTAATATTCTTAATAAAAATTAAGTTTTATGTGGAATTAAGAGTTATTTGTTTTTAATTGGTTTTGGAATGTAACTCTCCTTTTTGTATCAGGGTCTCATATAATGCAGTTTCAAACATGGTAATTTTTAGGAACCTATCTATTGTCTTATAGGAGGGATACATGTATAAATATTCAAATTATATAAAAATTTAAAAATAAGTTTTACAAAACAAGAAATTGCTTATTTCATAAAAAGTTAATAACTCTTTTTAAATAATTTTGTGCTTTTTTTTAATAATTAATTTGTATTTATGATCATCTTCCATTATTATTCACAAATTTTTTTAATTTAATGTTTTTTTTTTGTACTTTTGTCCTTAAATACAATTAATTTTTTGTAAAGTTATTTTATCTCCAAAAACATCTTGCTAAATATTAACATTTTTTTTTTATAAAACATATTGTACATTATACAGAGAGTTTTGCATTTAGTGAATTTCAGCATCAATCTTTCTAAAAATGTGTCGTAAAGCTAATTATGTAATTTAAAAATCTCCAATATTTTTCATATAAGTTCTGAAAATTCTTATATTTTTATGCATCATACATGATGAGATTATGATGATTACAAATAAGTTGGTAATGTGATAGCAAGACTATTAGCAAAATAATTAAATTCTAAATTAAATTAGAAATGAAATTATGATAAGTAATTTCCAAATACATATATCAAAGAATCTACATGCAATTTTAATAATAGTAATTATTTCTATTTTAACTACTGTACATACAAAAATAAAGACTTCCTTAATCTAAAATTTATATATTCTATTTTATTTAAAATAATTCAGTAAACTGTCAAAATTTGGAAATAATGGATAATTAATTATGTAATTTAATAATGTTTGATTGTTCAGAAACCATCAACTACTATTTTGTAGATTTGTATAATGCTCATATTTTCTGTTTATTGTTCAGTTTCTATTATAACTTATTTATATTACACTATCAAATAGTGTTTCTATTATGCTATGTGTGGTTCTATGATATTTGTGCTATTGAAGGTACTTATAACAAACAATAAATATACAATAAACAATGATACAAAATAATAATAAAATATATACATAAAAATTATACAACATATTCTCACTTTTAATCTTAAACAAAGGAATCATCATCAGCTGGAATGATGAATGGAAATGATGGGTAACAATTTTTAATAGAAGCAGAGTAGACACAAATAGATAATGAATGAATGAAGAAGGGAAAGATTTGGTAAGAACAAATAACAACAGTTAAATGAAATGAAGAAAGAATTAAATTGTAATTTTAGAGAAAATGAATTACGAACACAAATGGAAAAAAAAATGCGCAAAGTTACCATTAAGACAAAAAAATTATAAGATTATGCAGTTGTAAAAGAAGATTGTTAACATTGAGCATCTAGCTGGTTGTTATTGTCATTCTACTTATTTTATAGGTGAAGTTTGGTTTTTTTTTTGGTGAAAAATCAAGAAAATTTGTTTCATATAACTAAACAGAAATGATTCAGTCACTATATTTAATAAATTTTTAATTATTAATTAAAAAAGTGATAATCAGCATTTGCATAATATAGCAACAGCAAAATGTGAAAAATTCTGTAATATTTAAAATTTTTCTAAGATTTAACTATTAATATAAATAATCTTTTCTTACTTGGAATATACTAATTCCTATATTGTAGACAAATTAATATTTTTTAAATGAAAATTAAATGAACTTTTATGAAGACTCCATAAATTTCACAATATTACAAGTGCGCTATTCAGTATAAAAAGAAATATTAGTAAAAACAAATTTTGGATACCAGAAGGTAATCTGCCATTAGCTATTGTAGACACATCAATGTCACTAGAACAGATCTACCAATGCAAAAATTGTGGGAAATTCTGTCAATACAATTTTAAACAGATTTGTATAATATATGGAATGGATTATCTTGTTTAACTGCCTAACTCTCTATGCTATACAATGTTGGTTTCAAAGCGTTAAATTCATTTGTTATTTTAAATTCATGATTATTTGAAAAACTACTATAGGTGCTCAGTCATTTAGAATCATTTTACATATGATAATCTGATTGTCTTTATGATATTCTGAACTTGGCTAATTTCATAGCATGTTAGTTTAAAATATTTTTCTGTTTTATTAAAAATTTACAGTTGGCCAACTGGCCATGTGATAAAGCAATCATTTACCACCTTAGAAGATTGGGTTTAAATCCAAATGATTTTACCTCTCCATTGTCTATTACTACTATTAAAATTACTGCCATGGTTGGCCATTTTTGATTTATTATTTTTTTCAATCTGTGATGGGATTTCAAAACAACTTCATTGTAAATAGAGAAGCAGGCTGTATATTCAAAATGAAAAATGAAAGAAAACAGAGGATTCATTAAAGGGACTATTATTTGAGAAACAAAAATAATATTGCTCAATATTTCTGTTAATTCATCATTTTTTAGAGAAGTCTTAGAATATAACATTCTCATACATTTAGTACTTCATTTTAGTCACAGATCTGGTCCCCTACAATAAATTTTTTTAGAATGCAACAAAAAAATTTAATTTTCTTTTATTTTTCACCCTGAATTTTGAAGTTTTTTCCTAATAAAAAGTCTGAATTTAAAACAACAAATGAATTTAAGTCTCTCTTTTTGCAACTGCATAACCTTCCCATTTTTGTTTGACTTAGTGATAAGTTCACATATTTATCCCTCTTTTCATTCAGTATCAGTTTACTCTGATATTATAATTCATTTTTACATTTTAACCAAATTGTTTTAACAAAATCATTTTCTGCTTGTTCATTCCTACAATTTTTATTCAATTTCTACTTTTTTCAATTTTGGTCTCATCATTCCACATGATGAGACCAAAATTGAAAAAAATCCCCTTTGAAGACTAAAATTGCTTTTTATTTGTTAATTTTTATACAAAATTTTACATTATTAAAAGTTTTTTCATTTTATATCATTTATTGAATATTTATTTAGTATACTGCCATATTATTATAATTATTTATTTTATGCATCACTATATAAGCATTTGGATTTAATGGATTTAACATTCACACACACTTTCCAATAAATCCATTAAACTAAATTTACTATTTTCATATCACTTATCTAGTAATATATCCAATTTTAATGGAGCTTATATAAGCAAATCTATATATTATCAGTAAATTTAGTAATAATTTTGCATCTTATTTTTCATAGGAAATCATCTTTGACATCTATAGAAATTTATCATCATTCTCAATATATAATAAGAACAATCCTAGTTTCACAACCTAAAAAGTTTTACAAAATAAACTTTATTAAAGTACTTTTGGGCTTTTATCTATTATCAATAAATTGGAGGATGAAGCTCTTCTAAGTTTATTTAAGCTTATTTGTTCTGTAATACTTGCTTTTTTCTAGTTTTAAATACACAAATATTAAGAATTATTATTTACCTCAATAAGACTTTCAGTACTAAAAACCCTGGTTCTCTTGTATTTCCTGAAAAAATTCACAAGATAAGAATATGACATTTTCAAAACAAATTTATGCAATTTAATTTGAATATGGTTAAACAAATAAAATTACACAATATCTTGTATATATATTGTGTCATTTTATTACATAATATAAAGTTGACTATAAACTGAAGAAAAAAGATTTCACATATATAACAAGATATGAAGTTCTTCAAATTGCACAATAAAATGTAATTCAGATATAAGATATAAATCCAAATATTAAATGAATAAAATCTTTTCTGTACAAATAAAAGTAAAGCACTAATTTAATCATTACTTTACATATGGAAATGCTACTTAAAGCAATTTAATTACCAATCTTTATTTGCAGCAGCAGTTCTCAACATGAAGCTATATAGCCTTCCAGTGGGCATGTTACATATCTAGGGATTATGTAAAAAAATAAGACATGCCACAGAAGTTTTTAAGGGAGCCATACAAAAATAACAATCAGGCATATGAATACTTTATCATAATCCTCACCTTTCACTATTTGCATGAATTTCAACATAATAAATATTTAAAATTATAATGGTCTATTTATTATTTATTATCTAAAAAAACTGAAATGTAAGAGTAAATTTTAGCAATATTTTGGTGACTTTTCTGACTAGAAATTTAATCAGAAAGCATGGACGATATAAAAAGTGGTCACCCTCACTTTTAAATATCAAATTAACATACACAATATCTCATAAAATGTTAAATATTTAAAAATGTCTCAATAATAAAAGTTTTTAGATACTTTCTTCTTCTTTTTTAATTAAAATGAAGTTTAAAATTTAATCAAATAAAATATTGAAAAAAATAAGTAGTCACAATTTATTTAATAACTAGAATTAAAACATTTAGCTCTTAAGAATGCTTTAAATCTTTGAGATATACAATCAAAAAATTTTTGAATAAATTCTTTTGGTATAGCACTTCAATTGATTTAAATTTTCTTGATTTTCATGATCAACTCAGTCTTATTTTTTTGATCAGCAATTTTTGCAATTCCTTCTTTATATATGATCAAGCATGCTATAAAATAATAAAATATGTTTCTCACTAATAATGGCTATGAAGGGGCCATCAAGGTAAATTAGGGTCAGAAGAGAACTATTAGCAAGAACAGATTGAAAACTGCTGATTTATAGTCACACAACAGGCTATCGCTATCTTAATTTTAAAATTATATCAAAATATTTGATAAGTTATATTTTAAATTTTAATGTACAATACAATAATATTTAAATATGATAAATATCATATTCCAATTACCTGCTTAAACTCTTCAACTAAACTAATCAACCACAAGCACTAATCACAGTTGAGAAAAATTGATAAATTTTTATTTACAAACTAGCGTTTTCGGTACAGTGTACATCATCAGGTTCTGCATTCAAACTCAATTTTTGAAATTCAAACTCAATTTATCAATTTTACTCAACTGCAATTAATGCTTGTGGATGATTAGTTTATGATAAATATAATTTAAAAAGTAAATATAATAAATAAATACTATAATTTATGACTAAATAATGATTATTCTCAAACATCGAAATTCAAACTCAATTTATCAATTTTACTCAACTGCAATTAGTGCTTGTGGATGATTAGTTTATGATAAATATAATAAATAAATACTATAATTTATGACTAAATAATGATTATTCTCAAACAGATAACAAATAAAGATAATACAGGGAATCTCATCTTATTATGGAGATACATTCAAATATTAGTAATTCAAGTTTAAGATTCTAGTAGTAATTCAAGTTTATCATAACTCAGAACACAATTTCCCATAAATATAATGCTATAAACAGATGTTAGGTTCCCCAACAACCAAAATTCAGAATATTCAACGTTTTAAAAAATTAATATAGTATAATAATATTTAAAATAATGTACATCTTGTGCTTGCCATCACTTTACATAGGTTAAAAATAAAAAATACAAAGTAAAAACAAAAAAGGAATACATAAATTAGATTCATATGCAAAGTCTCTAGCAAAAATAAGCAATTATTTTTTACCACCACTTCCCAATTATTGGCTAATAGATGTTCATTTCAGGTCCAACTTCAAATTATTTACACCTACAGTAGAGTCAGAAAAACTTTATAGTAGGAGAGTGATGTCTATGCTGAACCTATCGAGAAAATTTACCCAAGGCAGGGGATCCAAATTCAATTCCAGGCCCAGAGGGCTCAGGATCAGATCAAGCTAAGTGAA
Source organism: Olivierus martensii (assembly GCA_000484575.1). Lineage (NCBI taxonomy): Eukaryota > Metazoa > Arthropoda > Arachnida > Scorpiones > Buthidae > Olivierus > Olivierus martensii. The sequence goes on from AYEL01056353.1 coordinate 44,288, forward strand.
TTACTTTATTATATGAATTTCATTGACATATTTCAGAAAGCGTTCTTGAATTTAAACAAAAATATCAAATTAAAGAAATACTGAAACCCAGTGTGGCCTCTGTTTTTCTATTTAATTATATACTACTATCCTTCTTATTGGATATTAAGCTGTATAGTCATCCAATGCTCATTATTTACTACACGCATATAGTAGTAAGAATCAGAAGTCAGATTTAAAAAAAAATGTTTGAATGAACCAATCCTCTTAAAAAATGTTTGAGATATGATACTTTGAATTAAACATGAATACTTCAAGATGGAAGTTCAATACTAATAATATATACTAATGAAGGCTCAGCATAAAAACAAACTGTATAATGCTTTGGTTTAAGTTATATTTTATAAATTAAATGCTTTATCTTGTTTTTAAGAGTTCGTTTTTGATATTTTTCATATTCAAAAGTGGTATATTACTAATGTTTAAAAAATTTAACTAACAACTATTTAAAGAATTTCTGAATAACTTAACTGTTGAATGAAAAATTAATTTAGCAGTCAGAAGTTTAACCTCTTCATGCTTCGTTAATCATGTTTTGACTAAAAAAGCCACCCTTGTCAACTTTTATATTTTTTAATTGTTCTATAGAGTTCTCCTAGATAAATACAGGGTGAGTCAAAATTATGTGAACAATCTGAATTATGTGACCATTGGCATGGCCTCCTAGCATAAAAACAAACTGTATAATGCTTTGGTTTAAGTTGTATTTTATAAATTAAATGCTTTATCTTGTTTTTAAGAGTTCATTTTTGATATTTTTCATATTCAAAAGTGGTATATTACTAGATGTTTAAAAAATTTAACTAACAACTATTTAAAGAATTTCTGAATAACAACTGTTGAATGAAAAATTAATTTAGCAGTCAGAAGTTTAACCTCTTCATGCTTCGTTAATCATGTTTTGACTAAAAAAGCCACCCTTGTCAACTTTTATATTTTTTAATTGTTCTATAGAGTTCTCCTAGATAAATACAGGGTGAGTCAAAATTATGTGAACAATCTGAATTATGTGACCATTGGCATGGCCTCCCCAATCTCCGGATCTCACACCCTGTGACTTGTGGTTATGGGGTATGATAAAGGAGCGCGTGTATAGTACAAAAGTGAGACACATCAAAGAACTCAAGGACAGAATAAAAGGTGTGATATCCAACATTTCCCCCGAATTGTGTGTTCTGGCACTAAATTGCACTGTTGAATGTTGGTTTATGTGTATTAATCGTGCTGGCGGGCAGGTTGAGACTCTGTATAACGAAAACTCTGACTAAATGCTTTCTCTCAAAGTGTTTTCACATAATTTTGACTCACTCTGTATATCTAAAAGTGTATATATATATAGAATATTTTTTTAAATAATATTAAAAATTATCTGATTTTTCAGCTAATCTACATAAACTTATCTATATATTAAAAATATATTAAGAAATCTTTTAATTCTTTAAATTATTGTATATGCAGATTAATGTTTACTATCAAACTGATTAAACTTTCTAAATTTCACACTTAAAATAACAGCACTAATTGCAGTACAGTTAAAAACTCGTGTGCCTGAAGAGGGTGTAGATGCACGGAAAACGTTAGTACAAGGTTGATATTAAAGAGGAGTTTTTAACTATACTGCAATTAGTGCTGTTATTTTAAGTGTGAAATATTGTATATGGTTTAAATTATAAATGTTCCTCTAATAACATTAATTCATATACATGAATATATTTTATTTTCGAATTTTTAAAAAATTTGAAAATGAAATACAAAGAAAAAAAATATACAAGTACATATATATATGTATGTCATATTCTGTACTGTCTTGAAGTTTGTAGATTAATGAAAATGACACACACATTGATTTTCTAGTTTTATTCAACAAAATCACAGTACTATATTGATGATATAGAACAGCGGTGTGCAACGTTTTTACACCTGTGACCCCAAACTCAGACTGAAATTTTACACAACCCATTATTTGTTGTTACCATTCTATTATAGTATATATATATATATATATATATGTATGTCATATTCTGTACTGTCTTGAAGTTTATAGATTAATGAAAATGACACACACATTGATTTTCTAGGTTTATTCAACAAAATCACAGTACTATATAGATGATATAGAACAGTGGTGTGCAGCGTTTTTACACCTGCGACCCCAAACTCAGACTGAAATTTTACACAACCCATTATTTGTTGTTACCATTCTATTATAAGCATATAAAGATAGTAGTAATAAAAGTCATTTTACCACATACAAATTCATATCTTTATAGAATATTTCAATACATATGATTTGATATAAGATTTTTGAAAAACTGCATATTAACAAAAAACATTGTAATATATTAAAAAACAATTTTTTAAATTAATGTGATGGCTGTGTGTCCATGGAATTCATAATTTCTTCCATGTTTGGCCTAATATTGGAAACAGCATGCCGTAAATTACTTTCGGGATTTAAACATGGCCAATACTTTGTTTTTATTGCAATGAATTTTAGAATATTTCAATACATATGATTTGATATAAGATTTTTGAAAAACTGCATATTAACAAAAAACATTGTAATATATTAAAAAACAATTTTTTAAATTAATGTGATGGCTGTGCATCCATGGAATTCATAATTTCTTCCATGTTTGGCCTAATATTTGAAACAGCATGCCATAAATTACTTTCGGGATTTAAACATGGCCAATACTTTGTTTTTATTGCAATGAATTTTAAAATCAGTTTCACACAAATAAGTTGATGCAAACTAAATTAATATTTTATTGCTTTTTTCTTCAACTCCAAATATTCATCATCAATTGAGAGCCTATATGAGAATTTCTCAAAATTTTCACAACCCCCACAATTTTTCACCTAAGATGAATATTCATCATCGAGAGCCTATATGAGAATTTCTCAAAATTTTCACAACCCCCACAATTTTTCACCTAAGATTGTGCACTGCTGATGTAGAACATCTAAGCAAATGAGTGTGAAGTCTCATATCAGACAAATACAATATAAGCAAATATAAATCTGCTATGAATAAGCAGCTATAATTGCACATTTTAGAAACTTAAAAGAAAATTATGATTAAATCTATAACATGCATTACACAATATAGTGTAAAATATAAATTCATATTTATGGGTTTGGTGTAAATATAATTTTTATATTTATGAATTTCAAAGTAAATCTTAAAACATATAATGTCTATAAAGTCATGAATTTTTTTGCATACCTCAAAAACACTTTTATATTCAGGACAAGAACATCTGTAATTCTTTGAAAAGAAAGTATATAATTAAATTATAAACTATTCAAGCAGTAATTTATGTATATAAATCTTAAAACATATAATGTCTATAGTCATGAATTTTTTTTCATACCTCAAAAACACATAAAAGTGTTTTTGAGGTATGCAAAAAAATTCAAGATGTTCTTGTCCTGAATATAAAAATTCAGGACAAGAACATCTGCAATTCTTTGAAAAGAAAGTATATAATTAAATTATAAACTATTCAAGCAGTAATTTATGTATCTGCAATAAAAAAAAAGATGGCTACTGTGAAAATATTAGGTTGAATTGAAACTCTAAGAACAAATATTCATGCAACGTAGCAACAGACAGTTTAGTATAAAATGAAGATCAACAAATCAAAAAAATTTTTTTTCCAACCATCCATTAAAAAAATGCATTTGGGAGATTAACTCCCCTCTTCAGTTTTATATGGATGAGAACAATCTGTATATAATAAAATATTTTATTTTTTATTGTAATCTTCACCTATTTTATTATATAGTATTCTCATCCAAGCATTTTTTTTCCAACCAACCATTAAAAAAATGCATTTGGGAGATTAACTCCACTCTTCAGTTTTATATGGATGAGAACAATCTGTATATAATATTTTATTTTTTATTGTAATCTTCACCTATTTTATTATATAGTATTCTCATCCAAGTAAAACTGAAGAGGGAAGTAAATTTCCCAAAATGTATTCTTTTACAGATGGTTGCAGAAATAAAGATTTTTTGATATGCTGATCCTCATTTTGTACTAAACTATCTCTATTGCTACACTGAAAATGAATACTTATTCTTAGAATTTTAACTAACCTTATGTATCTGTAGTTGAATATTCAAAAGTTTGTAACATTGAATCAGATATAATCTAGAAGTAATAAATTTATATATATTTTATAGTTATATTTTTAAAATTCCTAGGAAATAATTTTGGGCATCCTTGATTTTTCACATATGGTTTATCTCAAAATGAATATTTTTACTGAATTTCCTTTATACTGCTCTAAGAGGTTCTATACTTATGAAGCAATTTCTACAGCATGTGTGAGCAGACCAGATATCAATCTAATAACTTTTACCAAATACTTTATTGAGTAACATTTTCAGCGTTAATTAATGTAGGAGCTGATGATGGCGTTTTAACACTGAAAACGTTACTCAATAAAGTATTTGGTAAAAGTTATTAGATTGATATCTAGTCTGCTCACACATGCTGTAGAAATTGCTTCATAAGTATGAATATTTTTTTTATTAACATATTGCATATGTCCAAGGTAATTTCATAACAAATAGTTTTGGGAAAATATGAATTGCCTATTTTTCAAACATGTTCACTATCTTAAAATGATTAAAGATATACAATTAAAATATGACATCAATCTGAAGGAGAACATGATGTTGGCTACTTCATAATCAATTTCAGATCTAGCATCTCCAATAAAAATGATCTTTCATTGGAGATGATAGAAGGAGAAAATCTAAAAAGTTTGAACATTCACCATTTTTAAATGGATAAAGTGATAGGGTTAATTAATCTTATTTCAAAGTTGACATTGATGGCTTGATAATTCTATGGGATTTCATAAAAACATATCACATAATTCAAAATTTATAAGCAATAAAAATGTTTGAATGAACCAATCCCAGATTCTTTCTGAAAAATTTTGGATATATGATACTTGGAATTAAACAAGGTGGAAGTACAATACTGATGTACTGATGAGGGCTAAGCATAAACCAAAGCATTACATAAAGTTTGTTTTTAAATATTTTATCTTGCTTTAAGAGATAGTTGTTAATATTTTTATATCCAATAGCAGTCTATTATTAAATGTATAAAGAACTTACTTGGACTCTATTTAAAGAATTTAAATAATAATCAATTAAGTTTTTGTTTAAGCTTTTAATTTACTAAAATTAGAATTAATTGCTTAATTGATAAGTCAGTATATTATATCACTATTTAAAGAATTTAAATAATAATCAATTAAGTTTTTGTTCAAGCTTTTAATTTACTAAAATTAGAATTAATTGCTTAATTGATAAGTCAGTATATTATATATATAGATATACATTCATTGATTAGTTGAAGATATAATGAAATAAATTCTTCAGAATAGTGGACATTCAAATTTTTACAATAATCTTAAAAGTTTGAATAAGGGTGTTGATTCATTCAAAAGGTTGTAGATATTTTATAAAGAATTTTAATAAGAGGTAAATCATAATATTTAAAACAAAATATTCTGATATCTTAAAAATCATAATTCTGTTTATTTAAATAAAACTGCAGATTCATTACACTAACAAAATTTTTAATTTTAATGTTTACATTTAATAGCTGGAGGGTAAAAACACATTGTATAACATTATAACTGAAAAATCCAATAGAAATTTTGATAAAGATGAAAAATTGCAGAATACCTGTGGTCGTCACCCAGGCAACAACTGAAACACATACCCATACTTCAAACACGTCATGGAAAGAAATTTTATACTTGTGCGATACTTAATATTTGAAAGATGTGCAAAATCAGTCAAACAACTAAATCGCCTAAGGTAATTTGAATCAACATACACAACGTACACACTACATCACTCAGCGCGGAAAACCACCCCCCCTTTCGTACGTCAGTGAACTATAGCAACATCTAGCGTCAAATATTCCAAGAAAATTTTTCTGTACATAAAGAATATATATTGGAAGAAAAATAAAGAATCAACTATTTAACGAATAAACATACCGATTAATTTCGTATATCATAAAAGGCGACTAAAAGGGTTACTTTGAAGGCATCATAGGGCAACATAGTGAATGTACTTTTTCGTAGCTAATTTTCGTATTGTATCTGATTTCTCCCATCCAAAAAATTAAGATTTGAGAGTATTCCCAATAAAAGATCTAAATAAGAGAAAATACATGGTGAATGTACTTTTTCGTAGTTAATTTTCGTATTGTATCTGATTTCGCCCGTCCAAAAAATTAAGATTTGAGAGTATTCCCAATAAAAGATCTAAATAAGAGAAAATACAGTACACTCTCGAGTATCCGGTTTGCGACTATCCGGCCTCCGTACTATCCGGCCTAGTTTTCTTTTATCGTAATTAAATGAGGAAGGAAAGGCGTTGCATTGGCAACATTGCAGAGGCATTGGAAGCGGGCGTCTGCTACGATCCTTCTACGTGTCGTGTGCAAAATACAAGATGTGACAAGAAAAGAGCAGCGTTCTGCTCGTTGTTCATTGTGTGTGGCCGGCACGACTCGCAGGCCCGAGGACGATGTTGACAGGCATTGGCCTAAAGAGCGGTGGGCGACGCGCGTAAGGACGGGTAATGAGAGTCGGCAGATAGAACAGAGACGAAGTTTAATAAAACAACTTCCTTTATTAGAGAGAGATCTTTAACATTTTTCTCTTAACCAAAGAGAAGTACCTACTTCCCTTATTAGAGAGAGATCTTTAACATTTTTCTCTTAACCAAAGAGAAGTACCTGAACAAATCTCGCAGGCCCGAGGACGATGTTGACAGGCATTGGCCTAAAGAGCGGTGGGCGACGCGCGTAAGGACGGGTAATGAGAGTCGGCAGATAGAACAGAGACGAAGTTTAATAAAACAACTTCCTTTATTAGAGAGAGATCTTTAACATTTTTCTCTTAACCAAAGAGAAGTACCTGAACAAATACAATAGAACTCCGGCCTATCCGGCTTTTTTGTTATCCGGCCTGCCCTTCCGCCACATTAGGCCGGATACTCGGGAGTGTACTGTAGATTAAATGGGCACCTTTAAGGCCAGAATAAGTTAGCTTAGCTTTATTATGCCCAATCATCAAGAATGCCAATTAAACATGGGATATGCTAGCCAGAAACGGACTGTTAACTTTGGGGGCTCTGGGCTAACTGTTTGAGGACCTACTAAATTAACCTAAATTAGCTTAACGGTGAGAGATACGCTCATGGCTACTCTAAACTAATACGCTTTAGAGGAACTAGATTTGCACCACATGGCAAGATTCGAGATTACTTGCCGCGAGTTTTCGCGGCGTTGCACATATATACACCATCCAGTATAATTATGTGGCAACGCATTGGATGGTTACGCGGCGCGATGATTTGACTTGGGTACGTCGCGCCATTGATAGATTGAAAACTCGCGATAGGTAATCTCGAATCCTGCCCGAAAAAAATTTTAATCAAAGAGCCCCCTTCGATTTAACGGGGACCTGGGCTGCAGTCCATAAAGACCATGCCTATATTCGCCTCTGCTGCTGGCAACAGTCACTCCAGAGCCCATAAGCTGACTTGGTTAACTAATATCCGTTATGACAAATGAGATGGAAGAATGGTGTTTAATGGACCAGGCTGATGGCCATGAAAAATTGGAAATATAAGAACCGGAAGTCAGGACCGGATTAAAATCCTAATAGGCCGGATACTCGGAAGTGTACTGTATTTCTAAAACGCATTATGCTTACAAATTGGATTTTCAGTTTTTCTGTATATTTAAATGTGATGCACATTGAACAAAATTCATATAAAGCTTTAAGAATACAGTTATTCAATACAAAGAAACTGTTAAACAAGTTAATTAAATTTACATATAATTAAATGAAATTAAGGTACGATTCTACTTAAACATTATTAAAGGATATCTGTCAAATATAAAGCAGATGGATTTATTAATATTGCACATCAGATTTTCAACATAGAAATGATTAAATAGAATATTGTAATTCAGAGATTAAGTTATATTAAAAAAACATGTCTGTAAAATAGTCAAATATTAATTTATGATCATGATTTTGATGAATTTATATATTTACAATTCAAATTAGTTCTATTAATTCTATGTGAAACATGTTATTCTATAATTTCAAAATTATACTGGATACTTCTAAATATTATGAATTATAACAAAATGAGCCGAAGAATAACGTCAGGAAAATTACATGTAAGTTGAAAATTCACTAAAGTCGGTAGAGATTCGCGAAATGTCAAAGATGAGAAATGTTGAATCCGATTTATATTAAATTTAAATCTATAATAATTGTGTCAAAAGTTTCTAATAATATAAAATTCAAAACGAATATGAAATTCCTGTAATTTAAAATTCATACCTCGAATCTCCTAATATTTCTATCGATACTTTTTAAGTATGAAAAATTACTGTAATGCCTGAACTAATTGAAAAATTAATCAATACAGAATTAATGGCAGCAAAAAGTTTTTATTATACGAACATTTTCAACTCTTAAGATCTTAAGCTATAAAATATATATCTACAACTAAGGCTGTCACATATAGAATACAAAAATTTCTGCAATCATTATATTATTAATAGTCAAACGTGGCTGGCTGGATGTCCCTTTTTCGGTTGAACTACTGTACCGATTTCTGTAAATAGGGTATCTTCAGAAAGGTCTAATTTTTGGATGTCTGCGACAGGCCAAATTATTTGTTGTTATTAATAATTTAAAAATTAAAGAATAGAAATTAACAGTGAAACTGTAATTCTACTAAAAAACAAATCCGCAGATGGCGCTGTAACGTAATAATGGATGCCATTTTGCGATTCTCTACGAGTTCGGAGGTGCTTTTGTTGGCTGAATTCTGCTTTTCACGGAATTGTCAAATATGATATTATTCGATAGATCTGAATCAAACTGGTCAAAAATTATAATAGAACCATGGACGAAGCGGCACTGATTAGATATTTCGAAAAATTTACTTCAGAATTGGTAAACGAACCATGTATCCCTGCCATATTGAACGAGAAGTAAAACGTCACGTAAATTAGACCAGTGTTAAATAATACACAACCAGTGATAACGGAAACATTGGAAATAATGAGAAGGGTAGAGAAAGAGAATTTAATTAATGACAAAGTGAACTGGGAACTACCCCTAGCTTGGAAGTGCGTTTTGAGGAAAGATTAAGATTGTTAGGAAGATAGTAGGACTGTAGGACAAGCCCGATGTATGCTTGGTGTTTTTAAAGCTATTAGTACTACGTATAGACTTATTATTGTTAAATGCTTTTTGTGTAGTGTTTTAAAATAGCATTATAATCGTAAATATAGTTATCTGGTATAATATTTTATTATTTGTAAATATAATTATGAATTTCAAATGTTGTTATAGTTCGTAAAAATTTTTTGAATTGTTAATAGAACATAAACAATGTTATTCTAATGTGTTACGGTAATTTTTTGAATTATTAATAGAACATAAATAATGTTATTCTAATGTGTTAAGGTTGTCATAGCAATGTATAGAACGATGTTTTGATTTGAAAAGAGATGTAAGAGCCTGATGAGGATGTGGTACACCAAAAACATTAGCTTTAAATAAAGAATTTTTGTTAACTAACTGCTTGAAGTGCTGTTTATTTGGAACGGGAACCCTTCTAAACATGTTACATATTTTTGGAACCCTTATTAATTTTATATTAAATAATAAATGCAATGTATATTGTATAATGCTTTATTTATAAAATAAAAATCTGAAACTATAAATAACCTTTGATAGCCACTGATATTTACCAGCTTCATAGCAAATGGGGCTCTGGGATTGAATAGACATCATTGCTCTCTACTGTTCAAAAAGAAATTATAGCAGCTGAGCAACAGCAGGTATATATGAGGCAAGTTTGGTTATTTGTTTGGTGAAACACTTTTTACACCAAACAGACTCAGAGCATTCAGATATTAGACTTGATTGTGGAAATATTTCTTTGTATAAAATTAGTGAATTTCGCATGGAACCCCAAAATTTTTTGGTGGAACCCTAGGGTTTTGCAGAACACCAGTTGGGAACTGCTGTAATAGACATTTATAGAAAACAGTTTAGCATATAATACTCAATAATATTTAAAAACTTTAATAGAATTGTTGATAAAACCAAACAAAATTACAAATAGCAGCATTAATTCTATCAAAAACTTAAATATAAAAAATTAATTTGTAAAAATAGTGTAAATGTCCATAATTCATGTAAAAGAAAAATTGGGCATAAACATAGTTTTCTTTTACATGACTACCACTATCTGATAAGAAAGACCATTATCAATCATTTAATATCAGTCATAGACCAAAAGTCATTTATATGAGTAATGCTACCTTAATCATTATTTCTGAGATCAATGCTGTGTGTAAATATTCAAATTTTAATTAAATTCTGTAAAAAAAATTTTATTCAAATTTATCAAATTCTGTATGATTTAATATTTAGAAGAAATAAATAATTTAAATTATAAATAAATATTAAACATTTTTAGAATTTGGAACTGCTATATGTGAATCTTGCTTGAGTCGTTTTTTTGATGCTATTGTCATAATTTATTTTCTTCATGTTAGAAAAATACATTGTTTAATTCTGAAAGTGTTGAATGTTCTAGTGAAGATGGAATAGAGGCTCATAAATTGAAAATTTTTATTAAAATTACATCTGTTCATATAAATAAGAATCTCATAAATTGGACCTTTCCAGACTGAATAATACCTATATACTATTTATCTTTAAAAAAATTGTATAAATTGGTTTTTAAATTATTTATTATTTAATTAAAATATTTTAAAATTTTCTAAAAATTAAAAATTTTTCAGAAACATATTTGAAGAAAGAGATAAACCATATATTCCAGATAAGTCACCCTTTGTTAAAGCAAAACATATACAACAATTATTGTTATATGGCTCTCCATCAAAGAGTGTTAGTGTTCCTGATTTTAATAAAACTTCATCAGATCAAGGTAAACTCTTTATTTTCTACATTTAATTATAAAATTTTTAAGATTATATTTTCCTTCCTTATTTTAATAAATTAGCATGTTGATAAGAAGTAATTATTCATCTATTAATCATAACAGAAATAAAATACAGTCGATTCTCATTATTTGCAGATTCCGTATTCACGTATTCAACTATTCACGAAAATTTATTTGTAACCACAAAATCAATTTCTGTGGAGCTTTTGCACTTATTCATGGATTCCTGCTAAGTGGCAAAAATACTCTTATCAATGTAAACTCTCTCTCTCTCTCTCTCTCTAATAAAGGAAGCTGTTTGTTACCATACACAGTCTCTGTGTCATTCTGCCAGAAACGTCTCATTACCTATCCTTGCTCACTCCACAGATCGCAGGTAGGCTAAAAGCCTTTCATATCATTTTCAGGTCCCACAGAAGAATGTGACCCATGCTTGAACACAGCCTCAAATTTAGATGCCTAACTTCCTGCACATTTGCTCCTTACACTGAGATTTTAGATCTGAAACGAAAAGTGATGCAGCCGAGGTTGACACAGTTTTTCAACACAGTTCGAAGACAATGTGTCAGCTGCCATATCAAACATCCTGCAACATCAAATAACTACCCATCAAAAATAAAATTTTATTTACTACATAATTAATATTTTAAAAAATTAAATAAAGATTACTATAATTATAATACTATATATAGTTCTGTACACTGAAATTACTACTGTAATTAAGTTCTAAGTTCTAATAAAGCACAAACAGCAGTTTAGGACAAAGGAATTACACTTTAATAAGCATAAAAAGGTTTTCAGTACATAGGATACCATTGTCAGTTATTTCGAACTACAAGTTGAACACATTCGAAAGCATATGAAATTCTAAAATATGGAATTTTCAATTTAAGGCAGCCGAATATTATATCATATATGGACAATTTGTGATAAATCAGATTTTAAGGTTACATAAAAATATTAGTAAAGCTAAGAAAATAAATAATAAATTTACTTTTACAACAGAAACGAGTAAATAAGTAAAGTTCAGAGTACTATTGCCGAAATGTATTGACTAAGAGGAAAACACAGATCAATGGCAGGAAAACATTAATTCTCAAAAAAGAAAGAATGAAATTACACTGAAAATACTGTAAAAGTGCTTTCGGCTTTATTCAATAAAGCCAAAAGCACTTTTACAATATTTTCAGTGTAAATTTCATTCTTTCTTTTTTGAGAATTAATGTTTTCCTGCCATTGATCTGTGTTCTCCTCTTAGTAAATGAGCAGATACCTTTATCTTACATATATAGATAATTATATAAGTTTTCTTAATTTAATTAGTGCCTTTATGCACTTCATATTTCCATGCTTTGGTTATTTCATCTGCTTGCCTAATGTTTATTATAGTTTCAGTCTGGTTAGATTTCAGAATTTTTATCTTCTCCATTATTGATAGAATTCATAAATTGAGAATTCCATAATTTAGGTGTTCGACTTGTAGTTCGAAATAACTGACGATGTTATTCTATGTATAGAAAACATTTTTATGCTTATTAAAGTATAATTCCTTTGTCCTAAACTGCTGTTTGCGCGTTAATAGAACTTAGAACTTAATTACAATAAGAGTAAGCAGTTACCTTAGCATATTTGAGTGTGATATACTGTAATTATTTGTAATACATGTTAAATAAGGTATCTTTAAACAGGAAAACATAAAGCAAGGATGGGAAGAATGTTGGAAAGAAAGGTTCACAGGAACCTAACTCTATATTTCCCATAGGCACAATGGAAGAAAGGTTTTCAGGAACCTAACTCTATATTTCCCATAGGCACAATGGTTCAGTATTTATAAAGAATTTACAGAACGTAACTACTGTGAATAATGAGAATAGACTGTATTAGGACATGAAATATAAATATGTATATATTTATGACTGAAAATTCATATTTTATTTCCTGATGTTAAAATTACAGCACAGATCAGGAAAGAGCAATTTTTTTTTTTTTTTTTTCAGAAATGTTTTTAAACTTCTCATGAGGTCTTTAGCTATATAGTTGAAGATTTCATGAGTAAGTTGAAAATATTTTCTGTGTATCTTTGTTTTGATTGAAAATACAGAAATTTTCTAATTTATGCAAATCTGGATCGCTATAAAGTTTATGAAGAAAATCTTGAGAAGCAAAATATTTTACTATACAATATTGAATTGCAATTTTATATAATAGTATTGCAATAATGGTTATGACATTATTATTAAAAATAGTTACCATTATTATCTACAATACTATAATAATTATTGTTACTGATAAAGTTACTATTAATAATTAACTTGCTTATTATATATGGGACTATTTATTCAGAATGCTTAGGACCTGGAGTTTTCTGGATAAGAGATCTTTCCAGAATTTGGGGCACAAAATTTAGTAAAATATTTAAAAATTGCAGAAAATAAATAAATAATTGCTCTATCTTCAAAATTAAAATATTTTGAATAAGGCTTATATATAAAAAACACAACTTGCTTTTCTTCAAACCTCTAAAATCTCAAAAAATTAGCTCTAGAAGCAAGTAATTCATATATATTTATTTATTTAATATATGAATTACTTGCTTCTAGAGCTAATTTTTTGAGATTTTCGAAATTTTGAATTAGTTAATATTAGTTTACTTTTTATGGAAATACAAGAACTTGGATTTCTTGCAGTTAAAAGTCAATACCATATACGAGGTGTGTTCAAAAAGAAACCAAACTTCTGAAATAATGGGCCAATCGGCAGAGGGAGCGTGCTGCGGCTACTGAGCGCACGTAGAAGCAGGTTTAGACAATAACCTGCCATTTGCCGTGTTTTGCTCTGACAGTTAATTGGCAAGCTACAACTGCTGAAGTGAGTACATTCACAAGCTGTTCGTCGGATTAGTGCCAAAGTGACAATGAAAGAGCTTGAAGAACAAGGAATTTGTACCACATGGTCAGATGGTAAATAAGGAAGTCTACCAGGGAATTCTAGTGCATTTGAGGGATGCCATACGCAGGAAGAGGCCTGAACTGTGGGAAAACCAGACTTGGATGTTGCACATGACAATGTGCCGGCACGCGTCGCTCCTTGTCTGCAGCTATCTAACAAAACATCACACTATCGTTGTGCCCCATCCACTGTATTCTCCAGATCTAGCCCCAGCAGACTTTTTCCTGTTTCTCAAACTTAAAACTTCGTTGAAAGGATGTCATTTCCAAACCATATAGGAGATTCAGGACAATGCGACAAAGAGACCTGCCCGCCATCTCAGAAAGTGCGTTCCAGGAGCCTTTCCAAAACTGGAAGCATCGTTGGGAACAGTATAAGCCTCAAGGGAACTTACTCAAATAAATCCAAATATACTAGCCAAAATCTAGCCCTTGAATTACAACAAAATAATTTAATGATTGGAAATAATTTGAACTAAAGTTAGCGCCATCTCGTAATTATAATAATAATTAATTTTACTAAATCTATGAGTGGCGCCATCTATTAATTAATAATTGAACTCGAATTTTTAATTAATTTATCTGAAGAAAAAATCTGCCTCGGCCC
>AYEL01056354.1:0-28939 GCA_000484575.1 Olivierus martensii
TAATATTAATAAAATAATAATTTATCTAGTGATGCATAAATTTAGTTATAATTAGTTGAAAAGTTAAAGAAAAGGAGAGAATATTTTAATGGAGAAATGAAAAATATATAAAGTTTATGATAACATTATAGACAAGTTTAAACAAATATTATTTTCTTACTATATATCCTATAAGAGGATCGAATATTTTTTTATTTTAAGGATAGATATTTCATGTTATGCTTTTCACTAATTTTTACTTTCTCTTCCACATAGGCTTATAAATATAGTATTCTTTTGAAACAGAGTTATTATAGAAATGTTTAAGTTGATAAATAAATAATACAATTATAAATTAAATTGTCATATTCACATAACTGATACTGTACTAATTTTAATAGTAAAAAAATTGAAGATTAATTAAACTGCTTTAGAATTCGTCGTTAATCTATAAGATGTCGTATAAAAATGCTTTTTAATCTTCTGAAGTTCGCATATAATTTTCGATCTACCGCAAAATTTAATGACTTAGTGATATAGAATAATTAATTAAGTATAGATGTTATTATATATGCAGAAGTTTTTCAAAATATTAATCCACAAAATTTAATGACTTAGTGATATAGAATAATTATAAGAATTATAGAAGAATAATTAATTAAGTATAGATGTTATTATATATGCAGAAGTTTTTCAAAATATTAATTAATTTAAAATTATTTTCTGCAATATGTGTCATGTCTAATACAAAATCATTAATTTTTACCCTACTTTCCGAAGAAGATGGATTCTTGTGACATTGCTCATAGTTGTCTATTTGTTCGATTGTGTGTCCTTCGTTAATAATTTTTAACTAATTAGTAAATTTTCATGAAAATCGGAAATGATATTCTGCATTAAAGGACATCTTGATGCCGCATCCTTTAATCCTAAAGGATCGTTTAATCCAACACGATAGAATTTCATTTTATCATGATTTTTGTGTCAACAGATGGCGCTAAGAGTTAGCAATGTTAGGGTAGCATATTGCTTAAATAATTTCTTAACACCGTCTATCATCAATATCTATTATAATGACGTCACAGTTCTAATGTGGCATCACTATCACATAATAATCGACGATGTCACAAATATTCATGACATAACGATGACGTACAAATGAGTGACGCCATTATGACATCACGTCGCCGCGATGTATACATCATCGTGACATCTATGCTGGTTAAATCAACAATTGGACACAAGACCAATGGATTCAACCCTAAATAAATGAGGATAGTTTTTATTTTATTTATTTATTTTATTAACTTTTTATTAAAAACTCAAATAGGCTTGTGATTCCTTGTCACAGATTTATAATATCTTGCAATTATGGAATGCACATTGCTGAAACATAGATCGATTTGAGTTCTTCGTACGTGCTATCCATTTCTGGAAGAATCATTTTTGGTCCATGGCACTTGCAATATCTTTGACGATTATTTCGATGACACATTCTTAACTTCGATTATTCGACAATAAAGGACATCTTCGGAAAGTAGACAATTTTAGTTCTTTCTAGAATTACTTGTTTCACAACATTTTCGGTTTTTTTTTAAATATAATCAGCAATGAGTCTCATAAACTGATAATATAATAATGTTTCAAAATACTTGAATTTAATTCATCGAATTTTTTAAGTAAATATATACGCTAGTTCTAGAGTTGTTTCTAGACTTAAAAAAATCTATATCTTGTGATTATTTGCTGAATTAAATGAATTGTTTTAATCATAATGATAATAATAACATGGTAATAATGTCTCATCATATATAATAATATACAGCGAACATTTCGAATGATAGTAAGTTGTAAAAGTTTATCAATATATATAGGACCTGCATCTGCTTTTAAGATGAATCCCTGAGTATTCTTCACCCCTCACCCATCCTTGATGAGAAGTGAAAAGCATCTGAATTATGAAGGTATATAACAATATTTTGTTGTGTTAAATTTAAATATTTTTGAACTTTATTAAATTAAGTTACTAAGATGCCCATTAACATAAATTTAAGAAATACAAAAGTTTGAATATATATAGCAGGTAACTTACATCGCTTTAAAATTTTCATGTAAGTACTGTACAATATTTATTTATAATATTAATTATTAGTGTCGGATATATATATATTAACATAAAATTTAAAAAAGGAATGGTTGTTCTTGAATAAAAAAGTTGTGCAGATTAAAATATAATTCACACCAAGATGGAAAATTATATATAGTGGATCGGGGGAAGTCGCAATACTTTAGCTTTTTGACCCTAAAACTCATATTAAATCTGAACTTTATTAAATTAAATTACTAAGATGACCATTAACATAAATTTAAGAAATACAAAAGTTTGAATATATATAGCAGATAACTTACATCGCTTTAAAATTTTCATGTAAGTACTGTACAATATTTATTTATAATATTTTGGAATTTAAAATTAATAATATATATATATATTTTTTTTAACCTTCCATCAAATCAACAAATTTAATTTGTTTTTTAACTTAGTATTCTGTTATCTATTAGAACAAAATTTTATTAACATCTATAAAAATTGTTTGCAATTAAACATTAAACACTTTTTCACTGACAGATATAAAACAGTTATAATTTGAATTATAACTTACTATATATGCATGCTAACAAATAAAATAGTATCAATTTTTTTTGATACAGTGGTGCCTCGCAATTCGACACTAATCCATCACCAAAGTAAGTCGAATTGAGAAACTGTCAAATTGTGGGACAATATTTCCCATATAAGAATATGTAAAATAGATTCTAAACAAGCTAAACTTCCCCCAGCGGTTATTTTTTGTATTAACTGCCAAATTAATAATTATTTTTAAATTTACGCTACGGTGCCACCATCTATCAGATTAATAATTTAAATTTAGGCTAAGGTGGCGCCATCTATTATTTAATAATTGAACTTTAATTTTTACTAATTTCCCGAAATTAAAAATTTGCCTTGGCATGGAATCGAACCGGGGACTTCGGATTACCGTCCCGACGCCTTACCAGTTAGACTACCAAGGCTCTGGCAGATTTCCAATTTCGGGATGTATATAATTTAGAGATTATTGGACTTACGCCGACACCACCGCTCCCGGACGGGCTATACCTAGCCACGGGCCCTCTATGGCAAATCCGGGCAGATAGACTTGGCTCAAGTCAGATAACAAATCTTAATCTTCATTCTTCTAGAGGATTTACGCGATTCCAAATGATTCTAAACAAGCCAAACTTCCCCCAGCGGTTATTTTTTGTATTAACTGCCAAATTAATACAATTTAAATTGTAATAAATAATAGATGGCGCCACCTTAGCCTAAATTTAAATTATTAATTATTAATCCGATAGATGGTGGCACCGTAGCGTAAATTTAAAAATAATTATTAATTTGGCAGTTAATACAAAAAATAACCGCTGGGGGAAGTTTGGCTTGTTTAGAATCATTTGGAATCGCGTAAATCCCCTAGAAGAATGAGGATTAAGACTTGTAAAATAGATTAATTCATATCGGTTCCCATCCTACTCCCCTAATGAGTGAGGTGAGAGAGATACACTATATTATTTACTTTGTTATGTGTGTTTTACTATTTTATAACAAACTAAATTACAAAATACACTATTTTATACACAACACACAAGATCGGAACAAAATTCACTATTTTCTACACAATACACAATTTATTAGCTTTTGGATGTTGGAATGAAGTCTTCCAGCAGACAGCCTAGCACCCATAATCCATGGATGTTGGAATGAAGTCTTCCAGCAGACACCCTAGCACCCATAATCCGTGTTGCAAAACGTTACCACAGTTGTCCTAGAAACGTCATACTCGAGTTACATTTAAATTGTTCTCCACAGTTGTCCTAGAAATGCCATACTTGAGTTTTCTGTTGCAAAACGTTGCCACAGTTGTCATAGGAATGCCATACTCGATTATTGTTCTACCTTTCTGCATTTTATTTACAATTTTTTTCTTCATCTCTTTGCTCAATCAAGTGTTCTTCTTTTTCTACCTTTCTGCACTTTTTCTAAATTTTTTTCTTCGTCTCTTTGCTCAATCGAGTGTTCTTCTTTTCGGAATATCCATATATACTCGAATATAAGCCAATCCCCGACTTCGGAGTTTAAAAATTGGTAAAAATGCGTAACCTGTGTATAAGCCTACCCCCAGACTTCAGCACTTAAAATTCGATAAAAATTCGAAAATGATAAATTACATGTTCTTTGATTTTTAGTTACTGATATATTAATGCCATTTGCCAAAATAAATATTTTATTGAAACTTTAAATATATACATATAAAATAAATTATTATAATATAGACACCAATATATCAATTTAAAAGATAAAATTTTACTTTACCCGAAGCGATGGAGCGCTTCGCGCCACCGACTCCAATCTGCATTTGTATAATGCATCAGATAGGCGACGCCGCACTGCCTGATGCACCACGATGCAGAAATTCTCGACAATAATCCAGCTAAAGTGATCCAACGCAGCGCGCCTACATAAGATTCTTGGATTATTATCGAGAATTTCTGCATTGCGGCACATCAGGCAGCGCGGCATCACCTATCTGATGCACTTATATAAATGCAGGTTGGATTCGGCGGCATGACGCGCTCGATCGCAACAGATAAAATAAAATTTTACTCCGAAGCGAGATTGATGTCGGTGTATGACATTATCGTTAGGATGACGTAGCTTCAGAAAATATCAAGTTAACGAATAGTAATAATATTTTTATGTAAATTATAAAAATTTTTCTTTTTATTGTTGTTATTGAATAACTGTTTTCTTTTCTAAAAAAAGTTTCATACAGCACTGTAAAAATTCCATTAAAATACGTTTACATCACTTGGCTCCCAAGAGACCATTCAAAGTTTCGTTTTCCCTATAGTTGAGTTGAATTCGTATTCAATCAAATCTTTGATCATATTTTAAAATGAGTGGATCACCCTAACGATGACGTCATACTCCATTACAATGACGTGTGCAACGTGATTTCTAGACATTAATTGTGCGATTTTGAAGTTTTGATTTTGCTTACGATGAACTTTTTTAATAGACTAAAGTTATTTTTCAGTACAGATTTTAAATAATAATGTTTAAAATAACAAAAAAATAACAATTTTAGTTACTTTTTAATCTAATTAAATCATCGATGAGTTAAATATAATAAGTATTTATTGATTACTAGCGAATGAATTAAAACATTCTTAGACTTTACAATATAAGCATCAAGGGAACTTATTCAAATAAATCCAAATATACTAGCCAAAATCTAGCCCTTGAATTACAACGGAATAATTTAATGATTGGAAATAATTTGAACTAAAGTTAGCGCCATCTCGTAATTATAATAATAATTAATTTTACTAAATCTATGAGTGGCGCCATCTATTAATTAATAATTGAACTCGAATTTTTAATTAATTTATCTGAAGAAAAAATTTTTCTTCAGATAAATTAATTAAAAATTCGAGTTCAATTATTAATTAATAGATGGCGCCACTCATAGATTTAGTAAAATTAATTATTATTATAATTATGAGATGGCGCTAACTTTAGTTCAAATTATTTCCAATCATTAAATTATTCTGTTGTAATTCAAGGGCTAGATTTTGGCTAGTATATTTGGATTTATTTAAAACATTCTTAATTAATAATGAAAAATAAATATATTTTTTCACTCAAATATGAATCCTAGATAAGATTCTTGATTGATTGTTGAGTTTTCGCGTCTCGTCATATCGAGCAGCGCAGTGTCACCTATCTGATTACTGTATATAGATGCAGGTTGAAGTTGGCGGCACGACGTGCTCGATCGCATCGAGGTAAGATAAAATTTTACGTGGTATCGTATTAAATGAATTATTGCAAAATTTCCTTCCTGGTCTTCGGGAGATATGTTCAATAAGTTATGGTTTTGCTTATTACTTCAATTTTTCCAGCCATAAAGTTGATTTTTTTTAATCTGTGTATAAGCCGAACCCCACTTCAGAAATTTTTTTTGAGAAAAAAAAACCTCTGCTTATACACAAGTATATACTTGATCTGTGTATAAGCCGAACCCCCACTTCAGAAATTTTTTTTGAGAAAAAAAAACCTCGGCTTATACACAAGTATATACAGTATTCTTCTGGTCAGTTCTCTTTGAATCCATCCTTACATTTCACTCAAAAAAATAATAATAATAATTACAAATTTTTTACTTTCTCAAAAATGTAGAAATTGAAAATTAACACAAACAACATGGGCAAACACCAAAGTAGCCAAAGAGAGAACTGACAGATAGCAAATGACATCACCCAATTCCATGCACGTGCATGCGCCAACCCGCGGAACTCAAATGTCGAATTGCGAGGCACCACTGTATTGCCTTTTCGAGAGGGAACACACTTTTCAATAGAATTAGGAATGACAAAGACCAACACTTCCCAGATAAAAAAACGGGGGTCTATAAAATAGAACTTTTCAACTACGATACCGTCCAAAGAGGTTAATACATCGGTTACACATTGAGAAATTTGGGGACTAGGAGAAATGAGCACAGTGGGACATTAATAATGAAATGCTGTCGACTGCCTTATCATGGAGAGCCTACCAGTGCAGAGTAGATGTACTGTGAGAGGAGGCGCTGGTTGTTAAGCTTGTTAGGGACATCAAGCAAGGATTCACAGCAGAAGCGATAACAATCTTCTGTGAAAAACTGAAGGGAAAGGCAATTCTGAACAAAAACGACCCTAATAGGTTGAATTGTGTGTGGAGGTAGTGTCATTTGAGTAAAGACTGAACAGAGCATGCGCGGTCTACACAGATGCCGAATTTCTGTTAAGTTTTAGACTTAACTCTTTCTCCAGAAATTTTTCTGACATTTAATATTTACCATTATATTTGTAACTCTCAAACTATATTAATTTGATTTATTTTATTTTTATTAACATTTCTCAGATTAATTCTTTTTAGTATTTACGATGTAGTAGGACGAAATATCTTACATAAGTACAATGTAAAACGCAATAACAAAATATTGTTTACATAACATCGAACTGTAACACCTGGTAAACAATTCCGTTTAAATGTAAACGTGAGCGCTTTAAACTGGATGTTTATTTGCGAATCATTCCAGCAGAGATGGCCTGCATCCAATACTGAACTTCAGTTGCTCACTTGAGATTACCGGATAAGGAGGGCCATAGTAGGCTGAAAACGTTTCCGGAATACAATAATATTATTAGTGTATATGTAGTATATATTATATATATACCTAATAATAAAGTAGTGTATTTATCTTGCTTCAAGTGCTTATTGTGATTTTCTTGTGTTATTAGAAGCAGCAGAACTCAGTTGTTTATAGATCATCTGTTTTTCATGCAAAAGAACTATGATGAGTATCTTCAAGTCAAATCTTTTGTTTTACTTTAAATAATGAACTACCTAATAATAGTGATAATTTTGTGAGTGAATGTCAAGCAGTTCCAGAAAAACTAATCACTTACTAATTTTAATGTATTGTTTATTTTGGAAGGATTAAAATTGAGAGATTAAAATGTGTGCACTCAAAGTCATTTTCAATATCATAACTTATATATTGAATACCATAAAAAACTATTAAATAATTCTATAGTCTTATCATCAATTTTATACTAATATGTACAAAATGGTTAAAATTAGTTTTCTTATTCAGAGCTCTCTCTAGTTCTAATAAGCAGAATGATACCAAAATTTGTACATATACTATTCAAGGGATGGAGATTAAGATTCTGTAGAAAAACTTTTAATTCCAAAATCTGCCAATAGAAGAAAATCAGTGCTGTTCAACAGGAATTTTTTACCTTGTGTCTGGTGCAGTTTGGCCCATGAGGCCCTTGTGCCATTAAATGACAACAAACCAAATCATCCAACAGGTAGTACATGGGAAAAGCACAAAAAATAAATAATCAAGACAAATATAAAATGAAATTTAAAATTTTTATTTTTATCTACATGGGTTGGAAATTTAATAGTGATCACAGCAGTGCTGATGGAGAATGATGACATGTGCGATCCTAATTGCATTGACATATACAAGTTCAAAGGGGTATTGCCTTTTCACGTGCTGCACACTCAAATTAACATCACAACTATGCAGAGCAGAATATCAGTGGATAAATATGTTTTTCAAGTTGGAGGAGCATTCTTGGCCTTTAAATTGAAATTGCGAGGAACCATACCACAAAGAAGTGCTATCAGAGATTTGTAGAGACCTATGGTCAGAGGTGGACTTTCGCATAGGTGGTGGAGGTGGCTGCCTCGGGCCCTGCAACTCAGGGAGCCCCTTATTTTATGATAGTAATGCATATTTAATTTTTTTAATACAATTTTTAAACAAGATTTATACACTATAACAATGTTTCTCAATCCAAAAATATTCGTACAATTAACCCAATAGTTTTATAACAGACTATATGAATACAACTCATACTTAGGTAAACAATGTAACAACATTCGAAGAATCTTTGATTCAAAGAAACACAACATAATAATGATAAATCCCATATCAGAGTAACGTTTAGTGAAGGCACAGAACAAGTGCCAGATCTAGATATTTTGTCACCTGAGGCAACAACACATATTGAATGGACTGCTCAATGTTAGAAAAACGAAGTCATCTGTTACATTGGTTTTCCTCAACGCGAATGTGAATTCAATGACATTTATTTATTTATTTATTTATTACTAACCCTTCATCATAGGTTTACATTCACCCATTGATGCCCCTCACAGATATTTTCACAAAACATTTATTTCATTAAACTATTATAGGTTTCAGCAGCTCTTACAAAAAAAGAATTTTTTGCTTTGTTATACTACATTTCTTAACATATATATTAACGAAAAATTACGAAGATTAACAGAAGGAACACAATAATAAATTTTCCTTACCTTTAAAGCATCATCTAAGTATTTAAGCAGAAATTTCAAATTCTGATTTTTCACACACTGTTGAAATGTTGGTAAATTGGATATGACTTCATTTTTAATGCTATTATCTCTCCTAGACCATTCCTCAATCAATTGAACAGCTATCATATATTGATTTTCAATCTTTCTCAGTACGAATTCTAAAGCACCGGCATAAATACTTAATCCATAATTAATTGTAGCAAGAATAGTTGTATAAAACCACATTTTTAAAATCTTTGCACTATCTATACAATATAAATAGCGACATGTAAAACCAATTCTTCTTTTTAATTTATTAGATAAATTTTCAATGTGCTTAACATAAGACAATCAACAATCAAATAATATTCCCAAATCCTCATGATAATCCTTTGGCCAAACAGTGACACCTAGATTTTGGAGAATTATAGGATTACGTATGCACTCATGTAAACTAAATACCGGTATCAGGTATCCGATTTTGTCTGTATTAAATTCAAAATTGATTCATTTCATCCATTCAACAATCAGATTACAATCTCGAATCAAATCATCACTACTGGTATTAATAAGTTTAATATCATCAGCATATCCCAATAAAGATGATGTTATATTAAGCCGAAACACAGGATCAATGTACAGTACAAACAACGTAGCACTAATAGCTGATCTCTGCGTTATTCCAACCGTGCTCTTTCTTGATTCTGATTGGATTCCATTACAATATAAATGATAGCTCCTGTCTTGTAAATACTTAAAAATCCAATTAACCAAAAATAGATCTATATTATATTAAAGAAAATACTTGCTTACATTCATAAATATATAAATAAACCACAGCACTACTTGCTAGTAGTGCTGTGGTTTATTTATATATTTATGAATGTAAGCAAGTATTTTCTTTAATATAATATAGATCTATTTTTGGTTAATTGGATTTTTAAAATAGATTTATACTATATTCCTTTCTTAGCCTTTGATAAAGTAATGAAATATCAACAGAATCAAAAGCTGATTGCACATCCAAGAAAAGTGCATAAGTCTCATATTCTTTTTCATAGTTATTATAAATAATAATAGTAAATTCAATCAAATTACTAACTGTTGATCTATGTTGAACTGCATAATGTTGATCTTGATGAATTAGATGTCAAAGTTAATTTGCTATAACTTTGTTTAGATATCTGTCCATCAAAACAAAGTTATAGCAAATTAACTTTGTTTTGATGACCAGACATATCCCATTTATATTAATAAGTATGATGACCAGATCCTAATAATTAATAAGAGTGTAGTATCCTAATATTGCATAGGCCTATTATATCATGTAAATGTAGATGTAGGAAGGGGGGCTTTCTCAGCTCCAGCACTGCGACCACTAATGTCTATTGTGCATACCCAACAAAATCTTTCCATAAGAATTCCCGTCTTAATCATGAAAGACAGAATCTTCCTCAATGAGACTGTAGCAAGATCTTCTGGTGCAGGGAAATACAATCCAAAAATATCATATCTTATGTTACGTTTCTATGGGACAGTTAATCACAGTTAACTTTGTGAGGTACCGGAACTCTGAATATAATTAAAAAAAAAATAATTAAGATGTAATTAAAACCAGCAAGAGAAATAGAAGAAATAAGAAAGAATTTGTTGCCAAAGCTGCAATATGATAACAGACGTGTTATGTTTTGTCATTGTTCTTTTTAATAATGAATTTCGACGAAATTCATTTATTCAGGTGTCAATTCAAAATCTAAGAGATGATACCTGAACCATTTGTAAGTTAAAGAGAAGGGATTAAAGGGTCACGGATATTTAAGAGCCAGTGCACCCTCGATCGGGGCTTGCTTGTTCTTACTGGCTTGCCTATTTCTTCCTCACTCTACCTTCCTGGGATCTCCGTTCGTCTCCCTGTTTCAACGGTAACTCCGAGATTTCCAAATTTACAGTTGGAAGGCCCTGTTTAATCTACTAAACTCTTCAACGATCATTCAACTTTGACTAGTGCATCAATCTAATTCTTAGAGATTTCTCGCTGAATTTTGTGAAAGGACTAAAGACTTTGTTTAACATTTTTGTGTTAATCCTTCAACGGTCAGCCAGCATTACTTCTCATTGTTGTCATCATAATCAAGATAATACAGGTATCTCTCTCAAATGTCACGAGTTGTTAATTGTGATTTGAAAGTCTCTCTAATAAAGGAAGTTGTTTTGTTAAACGTCGTCTCAGTTCCATCTGCCGACTCTCATTACCCATCCTTATGCGCATCCCTCACCGCACTTTAGGCCAATGCCTGTTTACATCGTCCTCGGGCCTGCAGGCCGTGCGGGCCTTACAACTTAACTGGCATTAAAGTTGATCACAATTATCTTTCTCCATGATAAAAGTGGTGTTTACACGTGCTGACAATTAAACAGATTATGACGTATTGCCACTGATTCCGTTTCTGATAGGATCTTTCGTTAATAACGGACGATTCAAATGTTTTCATTGAGACTGATTCAATATGTCATTATTAAGAAACAAAACGGAGCGTTTGATTAAATGTTTATTATTAAATGCACTAAATAATCGTTTACAGGAGGAAATATTGAAATATTCGTCTCTTATTTTAATCCTTTCATGGAGTGTTTTACTTATCTTTACATAGACAGTAGAATTACATTTTTGTGATCAAAGATCATTTAAGTATTCTTTCCAAATATTGCAAAGTGATATAATTTCCTTATCAGACCAATTATTATTACATCTTTTACAATTAGTTGATATAGCAGCGTTTGATTAAATGTTTATTATTAAATGCACTAAATAATCGTTTACAGGAGGAAATATTGAAATATTCGTCTCTTATTTTAATCCTTTCATGGAGTGTTTTACTTATCTTTACATAGACAGTAGAATTACATTTTTGTGATCAAAGATCATTTAAGTATTCTTTCCAAATATTGCAAAGTGATATAATTTCCTTATCAGACCAATTATTATTACATCTTTTACAATTAGTTGATATAGCAGAGTGATCTGCCATTTTAAATTTGCTTTCTTTCTGATGTAGCAGATTGCGGAGAGAGCTTGTGACACCAATAACCAAGTAGAAAGGCAATTAAGCAAGTTTTGGAAACTTGGTTTGCAGCTTAATCGTGATCAGCAAATCAGGTTTGCGTTTACACTTATAAACTTAATCTCAATCAAACATTTAATCACAATCAACTGTCTCGTGGAAATGTAGTATTAGCCATGAAAGGGCCACACATTCACACAAAATGTGAAGAGGCGTTTCATCCTCATCCAGATATCTTCTACAAGTAGGGCTATTACCAATCCCAATTAAATGAAGATATCTTCTAAGATGACAATGCCCTGTAAGGAGCCCTGTAACAATCCTTCATTTTTATGCAGTGAGAACAACTCTTTAGTTCTCTGTACAGAAGAGCCTGAAATGAGAGTTTTCGCCTGCCTAAGACCAGGACTAAACCTCCAGTAAATGAGATGCTGAGCTGTCAATCAGTCCCTGATAACCTGCCAAAATGCATCAGATCTGATGCACAGGGCAGGCTCAGGTCCAGTAAAGGGACGAGAAGCCCCTTCCTTGGCAAGTCCATCAGCAACCTCATTGCCCTCAATCCTTTTGTGCCCTGGCACCCAAACAAATTGCATCCTGTTCCTGGTTGCCAGTTCCTCAATGAGAAGATGACATTCCCATATAAGCTTAGAAGCAAAGTGGGAACTATCAAATGCTTTAAGAGCAGCCTGACTATCAAATAGGATATAAATGTGTTTATTGACATATCTCCTATCAAGGTTAATTTTAACACATGCAGAAATAGCATAAATTTTTGCCTGAAAGACAGCGACAAACTGCCTGAAGGAATAGGAATAAGACATTCCCATCCCCTCACATTCCCCACCCCATATTACACCACATGATCCCACCACTTCAGTGGCTTCATTTTTGTCGGCAACTGACCATTAACGCAGTCCATCCAGTATGGGCAACACAAGGGAAACATTAGAAAATAGCGTCCTCTCTCTCTTCACTCATGCACATTAATATATAAACATATTTAATACTTTGAAATCAGAAATGTAATAACATCAGATACATAATCACTGAGAAACATATAAAAGACTATAAACAACAGAGTTCTGCTGCTTCTAATAACACAAGAAATCACAACAAGCATTTGAAGCAAGATAGATATATATTTCTTATAAAAGACTATTTGTTTTTTTCAAAGTAACAAATAATTAACAAAATACTACCAAAAAATAAAAAATACATTTATAATAGATATAATTAATACGAATTATAATTTAATTTTTCTAACTTTTAAGAGACAAAATCATTAATAATTGTTTTAAAATCAACTTGACTAGTTATTCCTTGTTCAATTGATAGAATTCCCATGTTAGATATCACTTGCCCAAGAAAAATTATCTATGTTAAAACAATAATAATAAAACATATTTGCAATTTATGATATCTTGAATGCAATATACCAATGCGATAAAATATGACCGTCTGCCTAAATAAAATAAATATTTATGTTTTCCTCTTGTTTTCCTACATTGACATATCACAATCAGGATATTATAATTGCAAATATGTTTGTTTAAATTATTATTGTTTTTAACATAGATACCACTTTATTTTCATTAAAAGCTATATATAATCCCAGTCTAAGTTTACTGTCTCCCAACCAACTTAAATTTTTGATATATTTCTCAGTGATTATGTATCTGACATCATTACATTCCTGGTTCTAAAGTATTAGGTATATTTATGCATGATGCATTTAATGTGCATGAGTGAAGGGATACCATTTTCTAATACAGCAATACCTTGCATAGTCCGGTTAATTGGTTCCTTTTTATTACTGGACTAATTGAAACCGGACTGTTTGAGGTATGTAATCTATGAGAGAAATTATAATTGGCTCCAAGAAATTTTCGATTTACTCATGTTTTTTTTTAAATTGTAAATTGTTACATTAATAATTATTTCATATGCATTAAACATTAAGATTTTTTATAAAGATTTATAATAGCCAGAAAGGGACAGAAAGTGGGTCCAAGCTTATAAAGACGAATAAATAACGAGGGCTCGCCCAACAAGTGAATGCATTCGCTTTCTCCAAGTAGGCCTCTCAGCGCCTTTTCAAGCACAGAGCGGCACTCTGCATAAAGGCAGATTCCCACTTGAGCTGCGCAGCTTTGGGCTGATGAGCCACAAATGTTGATATATCTAATATTCATTCCCATTCAATGATTCAATTAAACATTTGTGGTAAGCAACTGACAACATTGCACCATAACAAATGTTGTTAAGATAAATTTGGCAACATGGAGTAGCCACCTGCTTGTCTTAGCTCATCAAGTAGTGGCTATTCGAGTCATATATAGGTAGTAAGTAGCAAGCACACTTGCATTTCATATTTATTCTAAAAAAAATTGCTCATAAAGCATTTCATAAGGTCAATAAAAATTTATTAACAACTACAATCTGGACTATAGTGAAGCCTGGATTATTTGAAACCTGACTGTGAGGTATTGCTATATTGCCTTAGGTTACAAAGTATCTAGATCTGCGTTGTTGTCGAGATAAATATAATTAAGCTTGTGTGTGAAGTTGTAATTGCATTTTTGTGCAAGGCTGTCTTGCTCACCTCCCCCTAGATCTGGCACTGTGGTAGAAACTCATAATTTCTGATAAATTAGCAGCAGAAATTTCTATAAGAACAACTATTTACAAGAATGTATTAAATAATTTTCAGTTAATTTTTGAACATGTGTAATGATTAAATAAATATTGTATTACTTCGAATTTAAGCTGCACTTTTTATTCAAATTTTTAAGACTTAAAATTTGGATGCAAGCTTAAATTCAAAGCAAATATTTTAACATCTTATTTCTCCCGATCTCTCACTCCCCAACATTCGGTTTTTCTTTATGCTCTATGCATGCACATAGTATTATGACCCGTTGATAACAGTTTATTCGATGATCCCGTTTGTACTTTTCTGATTTAATCCAGTTGCTGTTTGATAGTAGCTATGTAGAATTGTGTCGCATCTGGCCATATTTATAAGAAAAAATCACGAATTACTATAATGTTGCTTAAAACCGCTGATGGAAACAAATTGTCACCTTTTATTATTTTAAACAAAAAAGCTGTACCCAAATAAAATTTTCCTAAGGGTGTTATAATTCAAGCACAAAAGATTGCATGGATGATAACAGAATTGATGAAAGATTGATTAGAATATGTTTGGGAGAAGAGACCTGCCTCTATTAAAAAAAAAATGAATGTGATAGTATATCTGAAGAAAATTCTCAATAAATTAGGTAGTTTGTTATGTATATTAGTACCTATTTAAGTAAATAAAAATGTTCCTTGTTTTTCAATACCTATTGTAAAATCATTTTTATTTTTTTCCAATTTTCAAATTTTAAAATCCTACTGAGGCTTAAATTGAAGCAATATGGTAAATGTATTTTAAATTTATAAAACCAGTATAAAAATGATATTGATGCACATTGTTTTAATGATAAAGTCCATCATTTTTTAAAATATATTAAAAAAGAAAATATCAGATCTCCCTTTAAAATGTTAAAATAATAATTGATGTTTTACAATCGACTTTTTCCTATGTTAAATCGATTTAAAAATTTTTTTTTTAACTTTACCAATATGTAGCATAAGTGGAGAAAAGTCATTCTCTGCACTTAAAAATTATTTAAGGAATAGTCGGGTAAAATCATTTACATTTATCAATAATGTTTATAGAAAATGACGTGATACAAAATCTGAATTTTGAAAACATTATTGATAAATATGCTGCATCTAAAAGCAGAAAAGTACTGTCTAAATAAAAAATTTTTAATATAAATTAATGTTATATGTAGTTTGTAGTGCTATTATGATTAAAACTTTTATTAAACAATGTTAAATTATTATAAAAAAATTATTTGTTCAATTTTGTTATATGTATTTTTATGCATTTTTCTAAAAATAAAAGAACTGATTTTCTAAAAAAAATTATTTTAATAGGACCCCAAAAATCTCTCACACCTCGGGCCCCCTTAAGGCAAAGTCCGCCATTGTCTATGATACCGATTCATTACTGTACAGTACAGTAAGGAAGTGGGTGAATGCATTAGTGACAAGCATAGTCCTATGCAACCTGCTGATTCGGATGCACAAATACTCAATGAACAAACTATAAATGCTGCATACTAAGTATATTTTTTGCAACATAACCTGCATGAAGTCCTACAGAGGAAATGGCATTACTTTCTGACCACTCCAATCATTATCCTTTGTGACAATACCCATTATCTTGTAGCTGGTGTTATCTGTGACCTACTCACAAGATGGGATTGTGAAGTACTGTACCACCTACTATACTTTCCAGATCTTATCCTTTATGACTTTGAACTTAAACTCGAGGAACCCATATACAGCATTCGTTTCTACACAGTTCTGACATTATGCATGCAATCCACCACGCCATCTGTCACATCAACAGATTTGGGGCTGCTGACAGTATTATAGAGCTACCACAATGATGGAAAAAGGTTATGGACAATACTGGAGACTATATTGAGAGACTATAAAAGTGAATCTGTGCTATATCTTTCCTGTGCTAATCTGTACCATTATGATCACTGTTAAATTCCAATCCTCATATTTTATTTCAGTAAAAGATATGTGGCTAAATATTACTTAATGTTATATTGAGAAAACAAAACACCATACTTTCTATTATTGGCAGATTTTAGAACTAAAATTTTTATTTGTAGAATCCTTCTTCCCATCCACTTGAATAGCATATGCACAAATTTTGGAGCCATTCTATTTATTAGTTAGAGATACAGAAAGCTGTGAATAAGAAAATTTAATCATAACTACTATGTATTTATTATCATATACTAGCTGAATTATGCAATGCTTGCTGAGAAATATTTTAAAGAAATTAATTTATAGAATAATAAGCTAGATATATTATTTTTAAAAAGTTGTATGATCGGTGCAGATAATAAGCTATATTACTTAGGCTTTAAAGCTTATTTCATTGTGTGATAATGATATAAAATAAAAATCTTAATAACCATTTTATTACAATGAAACCTCAGAAGATTGAATGTTCATAATTGTTAAATAAATGAATTACAAGTTTAATTAATGTTGTTTTAAATCCATACTTAATGGCTTGACCACTATATTAAATTTTATCCATTAAGTATGGAATAAGTTTAAAAATTATTAGGGAATAACCCTTTAGAGTGGTTTGAATATCTGTTATTTTTTTAATGGTTTCAAATAAAGGGTTGAATGAATAGTTTAGGATATATTAAGAGAGTAGAAATTTGAATGTCTACCCATGTGTAACTAAGGATTAGATGATATGTTATTGAGATGAACTATATATAATAGAACATCACTATTAAATTTCATGAAAATTAAAACAGATTAATTCAAAAATTATTAATAGGTCCCATAGATGATAATAGGTATACAAAAAAACAGACAAAATGATGATCTTTTATAAGTTTCATTTTCCTTTGGAAAGTAGATTAAAATTATATTACATAATGGCTATTTTCATTTTATTGCATAATGACTATTTTCAACTTAGTTTATATTAATAATATAATTATATTATTTAAAAAAAAACTTAAATTAATATAAATAATAACAAATAACAGTATATTTATTACAGTCACTGAATAGTTTATTAATTCTTAATGAAATTTTTATCATCAACTATAATTCACTTAATTGCAACAAAATAAGATTCTTTTGATTATAGATGAATTATTCTGCTGCAAAGAATAATTCATCTTTCATTTAATATAATATAGATAATTTTTTGACATTTGTTCATTATCAGTGCAGAGAATATTAGAACAATAGAACATTCAAATGATACTGAAATTTTAAAAATTATGATTAAAAAAACATGTTACATGATGACATGGATTTCTGATTGTAAGTTTAATAGAATTAAGAAGGCCAAGAAACATTACTATGACATGCTCAATAACATTACATCTATACATCTCCCATTAGTATACCAGAATAGAATGTATAAAATTAGCTAGAATGTATAAAATTACTACCACTAAGCATTGAAAAACATAAAAAGAATAAAGATTTTTTTATAGAAAAAAATAAAAAGAATTTAACATTGAAACATTGAAAAACATTTTAATAAAAAGATAGCTACACACAGAAATCTTAATGTGTGTTTATTAATATGTAATGATATACAGAAATATACTACCATTTATCACAAAGTTATATATTCTATTCCAATAAAAGATATGTGACACAATATTACTCATTATTACATTGAGCAAACAAAATGTGCCTTATGAAAACATATTCAAGAACATAAACAGGTTGTAACCAACTTTGCATAAAACTTTCTTAGTTGAGTTCACTGCTATTCATGATGCAAAGCTCCTTTTGGAAAAAGATGGAAATCATTGATAACAACTTGTACAACAAATTCATTGACTTATAAAGAAAAATTGCATATTTATAACAAGAATCAAAAACATCCTATATTAAATAAGTTTGATGATAGTATTTTAGGTTCTGCATGGGAATTTATCTCATCCTATACTTAAAT
Source organism: Olivierus martensii (assembly GCA_000484575.1). NCBI lineage: Eukaryota > Metazoa > Arthropoda > Arachnida > Scorpiones > Buthidae > Olivierus > Olivierus martensii. The sequence continues at coordinate 18,599 of AYEL01056354.1, forward strand.
TCATAGTTATTAAGATTCTCTTTATTTATTTTTAATATCATATTTATTTGTAATTTTTATTTTTATAATTTGTAATTTTTTTTCTTTTCACTGTTTTAATATTTTATTGATTTATATTTGTGTACACATTAATTTTTTAAATTTAAATATCATTTGAATATTCTATTGTTCTGATATTCTTTGAATTGATGATAGACAAATGTTTAAAAGTGCTCTGTATTATATTAAATGATTAAATTATATTTTTACATATTTGACTCTTTGAAGAAGTATAATTCATCCAGTACTCACTTTACTAAAATAGAAAATTTTAATACTTTTTGTCTCATATTTGTAAATTTATTTTTGTAAAAAGTGTCCAATCTCAAACTGGTTATCTTCAGACTTGAGACAAAAAAAATTTGAGAATTTCTCAGGAATTGTTCAGAAATTCCTAATAAACTAATATTTGATTGGCCAGGCAACTTTTTTATTATAAATAATTATCAGGAAGAACTTATAATCATTGTTACATTGAACCAACATTTTCCAGAATCTTCTATTTAATTAGTTATTGAATGTATTTTAAAGAATTTTAATATACCGTATATACCCGTGTATAAGCCGACCCCGACTTCAGAGTTTGAAAATCGGTAAAAATGCATAACCTCTGTATAAGCCTCCCAGACTTTAGTACTTAAAATTCGATAAAAATTCGAAAATGATAAATTACATGATCTTTCTTCGCGCCACCGACTCCAATCTGTGTTTGTATAATGCATCAGATAGGCGACGCCGCACTGCCTGATGCGCCACGATGCAGAAATTCTCGACAATAATCCAGCTAAAGTGATCCAACGCAGCGCGCCTACATAAGATTCTTGGATTATTGTCAAGAATTTCTGCATCGCGGCACATCAGGCAGCGTGGCATCACCTATCTGATGCACTTATATAAATGCAGGTTGGATTCGGCAACATGACGCGCTCGATCGCAACAGATAAAATAAAATTTTACTCCGAAGCGAGATTGATGTCGGTGTATGACATTATCGTTAGGATGACGTAGCTTCAGAAATATTTAAGTTAACGAAAAGTAATAGATTTTGATAATTTATATAAAAATATTTTCTTTTTATTGCTTTTATTGAATCACTTTTCTAAAAGAAATTCATATTATCACAGTAAAAATTCCTCTAGAATACGTCTACCCCACACGGCTCCCAAGCGTGCCGTTAGGATGACGTGTGCAATGTGATTTCTAGATGTTAAGCGTGCGATTTTGAAGTTTTGATGTGATTTCTAGATGTTAAGTGTGCGATTTCGAAGTTTTGATTTTGCTTATTTTTTGATAGATTAAAGTTATTTTTCAGTACAGATTTTAAATAATTATTATTTTTTTCGTTAGTACTTTTTAATCTACTTTAATTAAATCATTGATGAGTTAAATATAATAAGTATTTATTGATTACTAGCAAATGAATTAAAACATTCTTAATCAATAATAATGAAAAATAAATATATATTTTCACTCAAATATGAATCCTACATTTATTGTCGAGTTTTCGTGTTGTGTCGTATCGGGCCGCGCGGCGTCGCCTATTTGATTACAGTATATAGACGCAGGTTAGAGTCGGCGACGCAACACGCTCGATCGCATCGGGATAAAATAAAATTTTATCTGGTATCATATTAAATGAATTATTGCAAAATTTCCTCTCTGGTCTTCAGGAGATGTTCAATAAGTTATGGTTTTGCTTATTACTTCTTGCAAAATTTCCTTCTGATCTTCAGGAGACGTTCAGTAAGTTATGGTTTTACTTATTACTTCAATTTCAAGCCAAAAAAAAAGTTGATTTTTTTGATACGTGTATAAGCCGACCCCCCACTTCAGAAATTTTTTTTGAGAAAAAATCCTCAGCTTATACACGAGTATAAACGTAGTTTTTGTTTTTCTTAATGTATTGATTAATAGTTTAATTTAATTACAAAATTATCAAATTAAAAAATAAAGAAGTAAACCCATAAACTGTAACTATAGTTTAAAATTATCAACCATCTGAACAATATCAGATCACTTCTGACTGAAGTGTAATTGTATTTGAATTATACCATCATTTGTGTAATTTGACAAATTTGATGGAAATTACCAAAGAACAGTGATAATGATGATATAAGAGTATCATGTTAATAAACTGTTTTTTTATATTTGATTTTGGATTGTTATATATTTGATGATGATAATTTTCATATCTGATTTATAATTTCTAAATCCTTTCTAAAATTTCTGAATTTTATTTTTGTGTTTTGTTAAAGAAAAGGTTATCTATATAATAATTTTTACAACCTGCTAACAAAAATATTTAATTTATTACTAAAAATAATATTTTATCTTTTGTATTCATTATTAATAATAAATTTATAAATTTACAATAAGAAATAAAAATGTGTGTGGTTAAATCAAAGTTTTAGATTAATTTTTCTTTAATTATAACCAAAATAATTTTGAACAATATTTATTGAATTATATCTATATATATATATATTTATTTTCCCTCTAGTTATTCCAAATCCTATATATGCCAATGTTAATGACTTTTGCTTAAAAATACCATCAAAAACTGCAAGTCTTCCAACAAGATACCATGGATGTAACAAAGTATGTTTTGTTAAATGCTAATTTTTGCTGTTTTACAATGCTAATTTTATTTACAAATACTGTTAAAAGAATCACATATAAGATATATATTATATTTTCTTCTTACAGAAAATTGACTAGCCATGAGAGGCTAGAATAATTGGCCTCCATAACTCATTTATTTTAAAATTCTTTGCACCTTAATACATTGTCTATAACAGTGGTGGTCAACCTTTTTAGGTTTGAGGGTACTTTTCATTTCAGAAAATCAGTGGTGTTCTATTTTATAGATTATAGTATAGTCTATAAAGTAGACCACCAGTGATTTCAAATAACAATAACAATTTTCAGTACAGAAAATATGACAGACAACTGCGAGCTACTTCTTACAGCTTGCCGGTCGACACATTGGTCACCTCTGGTCTATAATAAATAGCTTAATAAGAAAAGTTTATTAGGCTCTAGTTAGTTAGTTAGTAGAACCGGGAGGAGCCTACCAGCCCAAGCACTGCGACCAGCAATGGTCTATTGTGCATCCCCCAATCGAATCATCCCAGGAGGAGACCTATCCTTAAAACAAAGGACAGTATTCTCCTCAATGGGACAGTAGCAAGATCCTCAGGGACAGGAAAATATACCCCCAAGAGATCACGTCTAAGCCACGAAAGAGCCACACATTCGCACAAAATGTGAAGAGGAGTTATCTCATCTCATCTACACATGGGGCTATCAACAAGCCCAATCAAGTGAAGATGTCTCCTAAGATGACAGATCAACAAGCCCAATAAAAGATGTGTTCTATAGATGACAGTGCCCTGTAAGAAGCAAGATTGTTTATTAATCAAGGCTATAATAAAGTCTGACATCTTCTACACATCGGACTATCAGCAAGCCCAATCAAGTGAAGATGTCTCCTAAGATGACAGGGGACTATTAGCAAGCCCAATCAAGTGAAGATGTCTCCTAAGACTACACATGGGGCTATCAGCAAGCCCAATCAAGTGAAGATGTCTTCCAAATACACATTGGACTATCAACAAGCCCAATCAAGTGAAGATGTCTCCTAAACACAAAATGTGAAGAGGAGTTTCCTTCTCATACTGACATCTTCTACGTAGGGCTTTCAGCAAGCCCAATCAAGTGAAGATGTCTTCTAAGATGACAGATCTGCAAGCCCAATCAAATGAAGATGTCGTCTAAGATAACAGTGCCCTGTACCTGTTACAATTCTAACTTCATTTTTGTTCAGGGAAAGCAACTCTTTAGTCCGCTGAGCAGAGCATCCTAAAATGAGAGCCCTTTGCCTGCCTAAGGCCAGAGTAGTCCTCCAGAAGATGAGATGCTGGGTCGCCAGCCAGTCCCCGACAATATGTCCGAAAACACCCAAACCAATGCCCAGAACAGGCTTAGGTCCAAGGAAGGGGGCGAGAAGCCCCCTCCCTGGCAAGCCTATCAGCAATCTCATTGCCTGCAATCCCTTTGTGCCCCGGCACCCAAACCAGTTGCACCCTGTTCCTGGTAGCCAGTTCCTCAATGAGATGACGGCATTCCCAAACTAGTTTTGAAACAAATTGGGAACTATCAAGCACTTTAAGGACAGCCTGACTATCAGATAGGATAAAAATATGCTTCCTAGCATACTCCCTATCAAGATTTATTCTAACACATACAGAAATGGCGAAAGTTTTTGCCTGAAAAACAGTGGCAAACCGCCCGAGGGAGTAGAAAAATACATCCGCATCCCTTTGCAGTAAATCCCCGTCCCAACACCAGTAGAGGTTTTAGAACCGTCCGTAAACCAGACCAAACCACCCTTGATGCTGCACCCAAATCCCCCTCCCCAGCCCTCCAAACTGGGAAAAACTACAGTGAAGTGCCGGAGGAAGTTAAATCTAGGTACCATGTGATCTTTAAACATCCCAAGAATGTTGCAGTGTAACCTATCCCACTCAAAGGACAAATGCTCCACCATATGGGTCCAAGAAATCCCTCGACCTGAAGAATGAAGCCTATAATAGCCCTCCTGTGCACTCGCCTCAACAAATAGATGCAGAGGAGGGATGCACAGGAGAACCTTAAGAGCGGCAGTAGGAGCAGTCTTCATAGCCCCAGTAATGCCCAAACAGGCCAGCCTTTGAATCTTCCCAAGTTCAGCCTGACAAGTTTTAAGTAAAACCCTTCGCCACCAGACAATGGCAGCATAAGTAAGAATTGGTCTCACCACCATGCTGTAAATCCAAAACAACAACCGTGGCCTAAGACCCCAAGTCTTACCCAAAATACCCTGCAAGCCCAAAGAGCCCTACAGGCTTTTCCCACAACAAACTCAACATGTGGATTCCAAATCAAACCCTTGTCAAGCAAAATGTCAAGGTATTTGACCTGGGTAAAAAACTGCAACCTCTTACCGAAGAAGACCGGCTCAGATAACCCTACCAACTATCTTCTCCGAGTAAAAGGCACAACAACAGTCTTTTCAGGGTTAACAGACAGTCCAACCCTATCACACCAGTTAGAAACTGTATTAAGAGCTGTCTGAAAAACCTCAGAAACAGTCCTAGGAAACTTCCCATACAATGATGGCTATATCATCAGCATACTCAACAGTGCAATTTCCCCACTACAATAATGGCTATATCATCAGCATACCCAACAGTGAAGAAACCCTTCCCATTAAGTAGAGCTAAGAGCTCATTCACCACAAGGCTCCAAAGAAGGAAAGACAACACCCCCCTGCGGGCATCCACTGTCGGTGAGAATCATAACCTCCTCCTCATAGAGTGTACTAAAAACAACTCTATGTTTCAGCATGGAGCCAATCCAACGAACAATCGTTGGACCGACTTTATGTCTGGTAACAGCAAGGCTAATTTGCTCAAAAGAAGTAGAGATTATGTTTAAATATAATCATTACAAAATGAAATAAAAGAATAATCTACATAATTAAATTTATAAATTTTAGAGTTTAACTAGTCTTATGTCAATCTTAAAAATCAATTAATTATTAATGTTTTTGCTGTTTACAGTTATCGAAAAATAGCTTTATATAACATAATATATATAAAAATCTTAAAAATCAATTAATTATTAATGTTTTTGCTGTTTACAGTTATCGAAAAATAGCTTTATATAACATAATATATATAAAATATTTCTCTATTTTAAAATATATTATAGCTAATAATTATCCTAAATTGAATAATGATAATAACTGAAAGTTAACATTTTTTAGAATAGAAATTTCAATAATTAGAATGCACTTGATTCAAAGTTTACATAAAAATATTTATATGGTTATAATGTTAAAGCTAATTATTATTATTTATACTATCAAGAAAATTATAATAGTACCATTTTCTATATAATAAGAAGTTTATATTATTTATAAAATGGTACTAATCTATTTCTACAATTTAAATTTGAAATACATTATTATTGCTAAAATACCAAAACATTAATTTTTTATATATTACTTTAAAGATGGTATGCTATTTAAATTTATCTACTATAAATTATCAATGGATATTACAATTTAAATTTGAAATACATTATTATTGCTAAAATACCAAAACATCAATTTTTCATATATTACTTTAAAGATGGTATGCTATTTAAATTTATCTACTATAAATTATCAATGGATAAAAGAAAACATTAGTTTATGGGAATATTGAATAATCTCAAATATTTGAATTTTCCTACTATTTTTCCAGCTAATCAGCCTATTAGAGAATGGCTGAATATGATAATTTAATTTAATCATGCACATTTGACCTACCTTTATTTTCTTGAAGTGCACATAATAGAGCTGCCATTGCAAGAAATCGCAACAAGCACTTGAAGCAGGATAAAACACTAATTTATTATTAGATATATATAATATGCACATGATAATTTAATTTACTCATGCACATTTGACCTACCTTTATTTTCTTGAAGTGCACATAATAGAGCTGCCATTGCAGCTCCTTGACTAAAGCCAAGAACTCCATCAAAAGGGCCCTAAACATCAAAATAAATTATTATAAAAGTTATCCCACAATATACACGAGTTTTTTTTATATGCTAGAAATTATATAAAATGATATTATCTTTATAAATGTTGTATAAGTATGAAATTAATTCAATTTATTTTTGATTCATTAGATTCTAAATAGTCATTCTGACAACATTTATAAAGATAATATCATTTTATATAAGTATGAAATTAATTCAATTTATTTTTGATTCATTAGATTCTAAATAGTCATTCTGTAATTTATAGAATTAAATGCACAATAATAGCACTCTTAGTATTGATCTAAATAAACAGTTCTCAAGTGCAGCCATCATATGATTTTAATGCAGCTACGAAAAATAATTTGTGTGTGTAAATAGAAGACAAAATTTAAGGAAATGGTTAATATACTTAATACTTAATGGTTAATAGCTATGTTAAAATTTCTATTTAATGTGTTTATAGAACTATCAAAAAATAATTTGTGTGTGTAAATAGAAGGCAAAATTTAAGGAAATGGTTAATATATTTAATACTTAATGGTTAATAGCTATGTTAAAATTTCTATTTAATGTGTTTATAGAACTATCCTATTTAACAAAGCTGGGATTCTGGCATTCAAGGAAAACTAAAAATGTGAGATCCATTGAGATCTCAATAAAACTCTCAAAAACAAATAACTATTGTTATTTGTGTTTGATAGTTTTACTGTTTTTGAGTAATAGATATTGACAAATTTTATATAAAATTCTTCAATATCTGGGAGAGAAAAAGAAAATAGACACATCTCTCAAATGACAATTACATGCATCTTTTGTAACAAACTTTCTTATTTCTGCATGAGAAAGGAAGCATTAAAATTTCATTTCTTGCTGGATAAATACAGATGGTTCCTTGTTCAAGAGGGTGCTGCTGGCTGGCTAGTAGAAGTTTGTGAAGAAATGATCAAATGTTTTGTTTGACTTTTAAACAGTTATGAAAATGTACTTGGAGACAATTCCAATCCCATTAGCAGTCAATGAATGATGGATCATTCATTCATTGAACAAGGATAGTTCAATGAATGAATGATCCTGGATCCCTACACTGAAACTCATGCGCCTTATTCTAAAATGAATATTATTTCAATAATTATATTAGCATTTTTGTCCATTTCCTGATTGCAGAATTTTGTGTGTGTTGGAAGAATATGGTTTCAGCCTACATACTTTGCACAATCATCACAAAAATTTGCATTCACTAATAATAAATAAATATTTCTTCAATAATATTTTTGAACCCTTTCATACTTTTTACACAAGATAATGCCTTGTTTGTCACATCCTAGTCCTGGCTCTGTTATTTATAATAATAAAAATAGAAATTATTAATATACAGTAGAGTCACCCTAATCCGACACATATGGTTCCGGGGCTTATCGAATTATTGGATGTTCAATGAAAAGTATAGAATTACACAAACAAATATGCTCTGTTTATTATAACTTTCCTGTCACTTCTCTTGCTGTTCAAATCTTTCACAAACCTTTCAATTTTATCTCAATTTTTTTTTAATGTCATAAATGGTGGTTCATCCAATACCATAAAACAAAGCCAAATCACTAAACTTTTCTCCCAAGTCAAGTTTCTTAATTCTGCCTTTTCAACCACAGTAAATGTCTTGTGTTTTTGTTTTTCACTTTACAAACACTGATACAAAAAAAAAAAAAAAGCACTATTTTACAGTAATCAGGGTACTGAACTTAAAAATTAGTCAGACTATAAGCCTGAGCAATGAACGAATAGTGACTGACAATTTGCTTACGTCAGTTTCACTTTCTCACACATTGACAAGTTTTGACATGAAAATTTCATAATGTGAAGGTTTGCAGAGTGTCGGATTACAGAGACTCAACTGCAGTACAGTTATGACAATCAATAAAAGTTTACTAGCTCAACAAAAAAAAAAAATTATCTATTCTCATTAGAAACACAATTAAAAAGAAGCACTTTGAAAATTTAAAAATAATAACTGTTGCTTATTTTTAGAAGAGGATAATCTTTTAGTGGTGATTATAAATTTGACATCATCTATTGAATTGATGAAGAAAGAAGAGGTTATGTAATATAATAAATTTGTTGTTATAAATTCCTATCAAGATCTATTTTAATTCATATAGAAATAGAATAGATTTCTGCCTGAAAGACAATGGTAAGCAATCTAAGGGAATAAGAATATGATTATAGGAATACTTTTTGGTTTAGTTTCTATTTGTTACTGCAGAGTAGTATTTGGAGAAGTTCTCCCAGTCATTTGCTATACTGCAGGACCATTGGACGAACTCATCCAATGGTCCTGCAGTGTAGCAAACGACTAAGTTTTTTGTTTTGGCATCCATCAAGGTATGTTCTCTCCAATCAAAGTCCATGAAAGACAAAACCTTTAACTATATGTTGTTGCTGGTTTTTTCAACGTGTTCTATTTGTTTTTCATGTACCTTTCATATATATTATTCTAGGCATATAGAGAAGTTAAAGGCTGGTATAATATAGATGACTGAAGCTAGGCTTTAGTTGTAAATATCATTATTATTTTTAAGAGCACTGAAAATTATAAGCACTCTTTTAAAGGTTACTTTGAAACTAGTTGTTTTCTCCAGCTTTTTCTTAAGTTTAGATATCATATGCCTAGGTATGTTATTCTAGGAGGCATCTATGAGGGATATGTTATCTGCTCATTCTGCTACTTTTCCTGATTATAAGAAGCATAGGAGAATAATCAAATACATATTTATATCATTAATTTTAAACAAACAAACATTTTCTTTAAATAAGAACAATAAAAATTCAGAGTTTATTTCAGTATGAAAAATCATGCTAAATAACTGTTTATTTATTTAAATTTATATGAATAGTGATTTTGGAAACTATAATTTGTATCATTTATTCATTATAAATCAAGATTTTATCACAATGAACCTGATAAACTTGCCAAATTTAACCCTTGAGACACACAACGGGGAATTTTTAATTCGAAATAATTTAGAATAATTATACAAATTACTAAGCCAACGAGTGGCGCCATCTAATAATTACTAATTAAACTAGAATTTTAACTAATTTACTTGAAGATGAAAAAATCTCCTCAGCCCAGGATTGAACTGGGGACCTTTGGGCTACTGTCCCAACGTCATACTGCTAGACCACAGAGGCCACCGAGCAGATTGATTCTTCAGGCAATTATAATTGCCTGAAGAATCAATCCGCTCGTTGGCCTCGGTGGTCCCAAGTTCGATCCTGGGCTGAGGCAGATTTTTTCATCTTCAAGTAAATTAGTTAAAATTCTAGTTTAATTAGTAATTATTAGATGGTCCAATGGTCCTGCAGTGTAGCAAACGACTAAGTTTTTTCCATTTTTTTAATTTCTGAGATTCTTGTATCATTTCATTTGATATATACACTATTCTTTGCAGAAACTTTACTACTTATACATGAGATCCATTTAAATTATTTTTTAATTTATTTTTAATATCAAAAAATCCTTCTTTATATATACAAATACACATTAAAACATGGTAATTTAACAGAAATATGCATTTCGGCTATCTTAGCCCTCTTCAGTTTCATTGTTTGTTACCATGCTGTAAATAATTTTAAAAAACAACCTTATCAACATAAAATATTTTTAAATTACAAAGTTCTCTATATTTCAATATAAAAATTTACATACCACTTTTACTAGACACATTA
>AYEL01056355.1:0-36106 GCA_000484575.1 Olivierus martensii
GGAAGTAAGTTAACTTTTAAACTAAAATTTAATACGTTAGCATATAGGAAAATAACGATAAATAAATAATAGAGTGCATAATAAAATAAAAATAGGATAGGTCAAAGTTAACTTCCTCACAAACATAACTAATATGAATAATATATTTTATGAAACTGAAGATACTTTAAACTTAAAAAATAAAACACTGCTTATACTGACTATATCATTCCATACAAAAAATAGCACCAAATCGCAGCATAGTTTAGAATATTTATTAACCTGAATAACGCTAACATTTTCGGCTATACAGCCATCAACAGGCACATTCAAAATCCATTCAAAAATTGTTGTCAAGGAAACTGTATATTCTTTTTTTAGAATATTTAAGTTTGAATGTGCCTGATAATGGCTGTATAGCCGAAAATGTTAGTGTTATTCTGGTTAATAAATATTATAAACTATGCTGCGATTTGGTGCTGTTTTTTGTATGGAATGAAGATACTTTAATTTACCTATTGAAGATACTTTTTTTTTATTTCACCTTTATGATTTGTCTCAAGTATTTTAATTATTATTAGTGAAAATATTCAATTTTTCCAGATATTTGGGACAATCACAAATAATCACAGTAATAAATACTCATATTTGAAAATCCATTAGAAAAAATTCTTAATTTAATCCACTTTTTTAATAATGATAATACATAAAAATGAGATGCTCAAAAGCATTTTCATAAAACGTAATATTTATAATATCTAGATATTATAAATAGTATATCTACATATCATTTCAATTAGTAATGATGGAACCTGTAAATGACTTAAAAATTTTCAGAGCAAACATAAATATCATAACTGAAGGCTTTTTTTATAAATAGTTCTCTCTCTAAACAACAAAATCTTGTGTATTATTGTAATACTACAAGCTATCACATTCATAGTATCTTTCTAGTCAATCCTGCTTTAAAATATGCTATATGTTTTGACATTAATGCAATGATTTTAACTTTGGTTTGATCAAAAAATACCTTGACAAATGTCATAAAACTTTATTAATAAAAATTATTCCAAATTAAAATCATTCCCTTTAAAATAGCCCAGTGCAACACTATACACTGCTGCCAATGCCTTTTTCACTGCTGGAAGCACTTGCAAGCACTTTGGAATCTTAGATCACTCTCTAAATTTTATTATTTCTTCAATCATTTGAAGCTGGCATTCTTTTAATGAGCTCTTCACTTTTGGAAATAAAAGAATCATAAGGGGCCATATCAGATGAATATAGTGACTGAGGAATGAGAGTGACTTTGGGCTTTGCCAGAGACTGCCAAACCAGAAGAGAAGTGTGAGCTAGTGCATTGTTGTGATACAGCAATCATCATCTATTTTCTAACTTTCAAATCACTTCTTCCTCATTGATTCATATAACTGCTTCAAAATTTTAAGATTAAAATTTTGAAATTATTGTTTGATAAACAATCCCTTGAGAATTGAAAAATGTGATATAAATTTTAAAAATTGAAGTGTTTCTGTTGCAGTCTTTCCAAATTTTAAACAAAAATTTCACATAGATATGCTGCTCTTGACTAGATCCATTTTAAAAATTGCTAGAATAAAGAATATTGAATTACAAAAACTACTATAAAATTCAAAAGAAATGAATTATCAAAATAAACTCATCAGTAGTCAACCCACAAATGATGGTCACATTATGTCATGTTGCTAGTTTCACATTTCATTTATTAGATATTGAATTGGGTACACAGTCCAAGTATTTTTTTGATCAAACTTTGAATTCAGTAGCAAATGTGTAGTACTAAAGTCGTAGACATTCTGCAGCTAATCAGAGTAAAGAGGAAAAACCAAGCACTAAGCAGAAATTAAAGTGTAGTGTTGCCGAAATAATATGTAAATGTAAGCAATTTATATATAACCAGTTAAAAATAATAATCTAAGAATATTACCCTCAGAAACTATAGGAATAATACAGGTAAGCATTATTCTATGTTTTGTTAAATACCTAATACTATCTAGTTGCACTTACAGTTATATAACAAAAACAAAAATTAGGTCCATAAAAGAGCCAAATGAAAAAAGAACAAAATAAAGATATATCCATATCAACAATGAACAATATTTTATATCATAACCCCTAAACATTTCCATAAATTTTTAATAAAAAAAAGTATACATACATCACAATCTATATTTTATTAACCAGTTTTCAATGAAAACTGAGTATGTCCTATAAGTAATAGGAGTAGAAAACATCTAACTTATTTATGTTGTAAATATAAAAATAAAAGAAAGCAATAAACTCATTCAGTATGATAAACTGTAATCAAAAATGTTTTTAGCTATCCACTTAACCTGCTTCAATTAAATACAAACCAGAAATAGTTCCCTTCAGGGCTGAAGAGAAAATGTTTTGGTCAATATTTCAAATGAGTCAGGCTTCTTGGACTGTTTCAATTATCAATTGATATGGTTTTTGATTACACAGTTTGCCTAATCAAAAATGATAAGCTCATTCAGTAAGTTTATCTTATTGAATGAGCTTATCATTTTCTTTTATTTTGATTTTACAATAAGAAATAATATATATTATCAAATACTCCAATTTGAACTGCTTAAACTTTATATGCATAAACTCTTTCTACTAGCACTATGTGCAGTTAAGATTATGTTTTCTTTTATTTACATAAACAAACAAACGTTTTCAGTGCTCTCACACCATCCTTCAGGTACATTTCACTTACTACAATTCAAATCTTCAGATACTCACCTGGTTGAGAAGTAGTAGAGGTGAGGTTCTGAAGATTCGAACTGTAGTAAGTGAAATGTACCTGAAGTGGGTGTGAAAGCACCAAAAAGGTTTGTATGTTTATGTAAATAAAAGAAAACATAATTTTAACTGCAAATAGTGCTAGTAGAAAGAGTTTAGAACAATGCCAACCATCTTATTATTCATTGGTGTATTTTAGTCTATATTTATAACTGATAAAATTCTAAACTTTATTTTATTTAATCATTAAAAAAATCTTGATTTGAAATGAAATTAAATATATATAATAAATACTTTACATGCTTAGCAAACCATTAAAAAATCTGAATCATCCTGATTATAATTGCGGCAGCCTCACATATATATAATATGCCAACTTAATCAATTAAATATTCTATAAAATTTAATCCTCAGCATATGATTGCAATGTTAAAGCTGAAACTATTTTTCTTTCTAAAATTAAATTCTATCAAATTCTTATAGCCATACTTAATTAAAACTCTTGAATTGGTACAGTTAATAGAAACAATGCCAACCATCTTATTATTCATTGGTGTATTTTAGCCTATATTTATAACTGATAAAATTCTAAACTTTATTTTATTTAATCATAAAAAAAATCTTGATTTGAAATGAAATTAAATATTTATAATAAATACTTTACATGCTTAGCAAACCATTAAAAAATCTGAATCATCCTGATTATATTCATTAATTTTTCTAAAACTCTCTTGTGCATTCTATATTGGAGAAGCAAACTATGGAAAGAATAAAGTTTATAATCATTCAGCAGCCACTATTTTAATTTATATAGTTTATTTATTCAAATGTAAAATTTAAAATTGATGGTACTATTGTTATCCAAAATTATCTTAAAAACAAAGGCAATATCTTTTTAGTTAAATAAAATTATTTCTGTAATATAAGCTTACAATAAATATGAATTTTAGAATCTATTGGTATTTATTATTTAAAACTTTTTTAATAGCACGATTCTGTTTCTTATTTTGTTTTTTATTTTTATTTTCATATTAAAACCAAAGCATATCTAATTTATGAATTAAAATATCACTTATTTAAAAGATATTTAAAATTATAAATTCTGTTATAACTTTAAATTCTCTCTATATTTTGAAAAAACATGAATTTTTTTTAAATATAGGTAGGCCTCGATTAGTGCGAGTTCGAATAATGCGATTTTGATTAGTATAGGCCTCGATTAGTGTGAGTTCGAATAATGCGATATTCGATTAGTGCACATTAAAAAAATGATACATTTTTCAGTTAGTGTGAGCAAATATTCAATTAATGTGAGTTGTAAGCACGAGCAAATATTCGATTAATGAGAGTTTATACCGTTTTTCAGTTAGTGCGAGCAAATATTCGTTTAATGCGAGTCACCGTTTTTCAGTTAGTGCGAGCAAATATTCGATTAATGTGAGTTGCATCGTTTTTCAGTTAGTGCGAGCAAATATTCGATTAATGCCAGTTGTAAGCATAGACCAGTGAGTTCGAATAATGCGATATTCAATTAGTGCGACTTATAAAAATGATACATTCGAATAATGCGATATTCGATTAGTGCGACTTATAAAAATGATACCGTTTAATTTCGATTAGTGCGACTTATAAAATTGATACCATTTTTCAGTTAGTGTGAGTTTGAATAATGCGATATTCAATTAGTGCAACTTATAAAAATGATACCGTTTCGAGCAAATATTCGATTAATGCGAGTTGTAAGTATAGACCAGTCTTACTAACAAAGGTCTGTGATTAATGCGAATTGTAAGCATAGACCAGTCTTACTAACAAAGATCCGTCCCCTTTTACAACTTATAAAAATGATACCGTTTTTCACTTAGTGCGAGCAAATATTCGAGTGCGAGTTGTAAGCATAAACCAGTCTTACCAAAGCTCCTTTTATGATGTCAATTAAAAATTACCGTTAATTTTCGGTTAGTAAAACCGGACGAGGAGCAGTCTAAAGATTCGATTAGTGCGAGTTGTAAACATAGATCAGTCTTACTAACAAAGTGCGAGTTGTAAACACAGATCAGTCTTACTAACAAAGCTCCTTTTAAGAGTTGTAAACACAGATCAGTCTTACTAACAAAGCTCCTTTTATGATCGAGTTGTAAACACAGATCAGTCTTACTAACAAAGCTCCTTTTATGAATGCAAACAGACCAGTCTTACTAACAAAGCTCCTTTTATGATGTCAATTAACAACCATTAGATTTTTGGTTAGTAAAACTGGACAAGGAGCAGTCCAAGAACAGTCGCTTGGCTTTGAAGGGGTGAAACATCAGAAAGATGGGCTTTTTGCCGTTCAAATTTTCGGTTAGTAAAACCGAACGAGGAGCAGTCCAAGAACGGTCACATGGCTTGATTAGTAAAACCGGATGAGGAGCAGTCCAAGAACAGTCACTTGGCTTTGGGACAAGGAGCAGTCCAAGAACAGTCACTTGGCTTTGAAGGGGTGAACATTAGAAAGATGGGCTTTTTTCCGTTAATTGTACTATTATTTAGCTTTGCTATCGACTACAATATAGTATTATTTAGCTTTGCTATTGACTACAGTATAGTATTATTTAGCTTTGCTATAGTATAGTACTGAATTTTCTTTTTTAAAAAGTACTGTATCGAAATGGATAAAAGGAAGAACACTTCTGACGATAAAACAGGAAACGAAAAAAAGAAGAGGCTAGTGATCACGCTAGAGCAAAAAATGGATGTGATTGAGTGATAGAAAAGCGGCGCTCAACTTCTGCTTTCGATTCACTATTTTGGTTTGATTTGGTGGTTGGTTTGATGATGGTATGAGACGCAATTCCTGGTAAGTTATTAATTTAGATGATGAACAATGATGTAAAATATGAAAATAAATATTTCTTAAACAGTTAGTGTTAAATTTATTGTGGTTATTCATTGTGAAGTTAGTTAATGGCCGGAATCTCACAAAGCAAGAACCAATTACCATATTTTACATAGAGTTAATACTTCGAATAGTGCGAATTCGATTAGTGCGAGAAAATTGTGGAACCAATTATTCGCACTAATTGAGGCCTACCTGTATTACATAAACTACTGTGGAATTGGCAATATATAACAAATAAAACTGAAATAAATTAAACCTAAGTTAAATATTTATTGATGTTTTTGCTTATTATAGTCGAGTTACTTTTAAAAATTAAGAAAAAGTAAACATGAATGTTTTTTCAATGACAGACAAAAACAATTAAATACCACAAACTTTCTACTTGAAGCAAAAGTTGATAAAAGAATTTTCAACAATGAAACAAAAAAAAACAAGCATATTGTTTGCTAATGAGCATATATAAATATTGAAAAAAAATAAATCTCAAGAAATGAACATAAATTTTTGAAAGATAATTTAAAATATTTCATCAATATTATGCCATACAGAAAAAAATGATCACAAGTTTCTAAAAATCTTCAATACAGAACACATTCTGCACACAATTAAATACCACAAACTTTCTATTTGAAGCAAAAGTTGATAAAAGAATTTTCAACAATGAAACCAAAAAAAAAACAAGCATATTGTTTGCTAATGACCATATATAAATATTGAAAAAAAATAAATCTCAAGAAATAAATTTTTGAAAGATAATTTAAAATATTTCATCAATATTATGCTATACAGAAAAAAATGATCACAAGTTTCTAAAAATCTTCAATACAGAACACATTCTGCACATGATTATGAATTTATTTGGTTTTAATACAAAGATGATATTTGCTTTTTTAATAAAGTATTATGTTTTATTTATTTTGTATATTTTTTGTTTAATAAGTTAATTATTTGGTAATATAAATCGATATTAATTTATTTATTCTTTTACATATATTATTATTATTATTATATCAGAACATATTTTAATTATAAATATTAAATAAATATTCTCTTTTTGAATTTGAACATTTCTTAAAGTAAACAGTTTTCTAGGATGCATGGTGCTGTAAAATCTATATCTCATATTTAATGACAATGGACACTCAATTAATCAGGATACTTAGGAAATACTCTAATTCCCACAGATAACATATTTTAATTATAAATATAAAACAGTTTTCTAGGATGCATGGTGCTGTAAAATCAATCTCATATGTAATGACAATGGACACTCAATTAATCAGGATACTTAGGAAATACTCTAATTCCCACAGATAATCTATGAAATATTGAAAAAATAGAAATTATGGACAATTTGCATTTATTATAAAAGAAATAAATTGCATATATTGGATAAATATATTCAAATGTTTTATTATTTATTGAAGAAACAAGAAATTTGTTTATTTGCAGTAAGATATTATTGCAATATTTGTAATTTTAATTTAATTCTAAATTTGATGGTCAATTTTCTGAAATGTAATGAAGAAATGAATCTGGGGCATTTAAAAATCTTTCAGATATTGCATTTAAGATAAAAAATTGATAATTACACATTATTTCCAGATGGTGGATTAACCCCAGTTAATTGGTAGTCAACTATATTTTTATATAATTATTAACATATTACATAATAATCTACTGCAAAAATCAATTAAACAATAACAGTATATGACAGGGATGGTGAAACTATGACATGCTGATAAATCATAACTTATAAAACAAACTGCTTAAACTCATTAAATAATAGACTCACACAAGCACTTTTAAGCAGTCTGATAAATTTTTTGGGCATAAAAGATGGAAATGATATATTGTCTAAAATTTGTATTAGCACACTAATAATAGTTTTTACAAAAATTTAGACAATTTTGGCACACGTTCTTAAAAAGATTCACTGTCTCTAGTGTATGACTTTTTAAAATTCTCTACTCATTTTAATAAATTATTCTATTTTTTGTATTTTGGTAATATTCTATTAATTTGTATATTTCTGCTGAAGTTGTCTAAGTTTTTAGTCAAAAACATATTGGATTATGAGTATTAAAATCTTTTCTATTGCTAAACAGTGCTGTGTTTATTTTTATTTTGACTGGAAAGAAGCAGTATAATACCCATTTAAAGCTAATTTTGAGCATGCTGATAAATCGTAACTTATAAAACAAACTGCTTAAACTCATTAAATAATAAACTCACACAAGCACTTTTTAGCAGTCTGATAAATTTTTTGGGCATAAAAGATGGAAATGATATATTGTCTAAAATTTGTATTAGCACACTAATAATAGTTTTTACAAAAATTTAGACAATTTTGGCACACATTCTTAAAAAGATTTACTGTCTCTAGTGTATGACATTTTAAAATCCTCTACTCATTTTAATAAATTATTCAATTTTTTGTATTTTGGTAATGTTCTATATTTCTGATGAAGTTGTCTAAGTTTTTAGTCAAAAACATATTGGATTATGAGTATTAAAATCTTTTCTATTGCTAAACAGTGCTGTGTTTATTTTTATTTTGACTGGAAAGAAGCAGTATAATACCCATTTAAAGCTAATTTTGGTATATGGCATCCCCTATGCTGGTTGAGATAGCTTTTTCTAGCAGTTTTTGAAATTATCAAAACAGTAAGTATAATTTTAGGTTAAAATATAATGTTATAATTGTGTTAATTCCTTTTTTTGATGAAATTTTTCTAATTTAAACAAAAAAACAAGCTAACAATTTTATAGTAATACTGTTTTATTTGAGAATTTGGACAATATTTTTCAACCTTTGATCTAATGTACGTATTATTATATCAGGCAGAAGATAAGAAAGGTAAGAAGGAATATAGAGCATAACTATCAAATTCCAGCTAATTTTGGTATATGGCATCCCCTATGCTGGTTGAGATAGCTTTTTCTAGCAGTTTTTGAAATTATCAAAACAGTAAGTATAAATGGCCTAAAGTATATTGATGACAGTAAGTATAATTTTAGGTTAAAATATAATGTTATAATTGTGTTAATTCCTTTTTTTGATGAAATTTTTCTAATTTAAAAAAAAACAAGCTAACAATTTTATAGTAATACTGTTTTATTTGAGAATTTGGACAATATTTTTCAACCTTTGATCTAATGTACGTATCAAAGGTTAATATATCAGGCAGAAGATAAGAAAGGTAAGAAGGAATATAGAGCATAACTATCAAATTCCATCAGGTTAGATAAAATATAATATTTCATTACGATATTTATTGGTTTTAAAGTCTGTATTAATGTTCAAATTTACTTAAATTTTAAAATAAATATTTTTAATATAAAAAAAAAAGAAATACCACAATTTTCCTAAATCCACCGAACTTCTCTTTAAAATATCCACTATCTTGGCTAAAAGAAATTTTTGAATATTGAGAAATCATTACATGTAACCAATAATTTCTATAATATATCATTTTTGAATAATTACTCTAATTAAAAATTAAGCATACAATTTTTGCTTACCGGTAACCATGTAAACAAAGAATCTGCAAAATAATTTAAAATAATTTTTTAAATATGTATCTAATATGATATAAATTAACAGAACACTTTAAAATGATACACACCTTTAAAGTCATTTTCTTCTATCGATAAAAACATATGCCAATATTTTAACATATGACCAACAGATGGCACCGAAGGAAAAAAAATCGCTTCTGTACCTATACTGTTTAACACGTACTGATGGGCGAAATGATTTTTTTCGAGGGATTAATTCATTTGATTCAACTCACTCGAATAAATAAATCATATGATTTGTTTTGATTAGCAAATCCTTGAAAAATATATTCAAGATGCCTGAGCTGGCCTTTCGATACGCGTTCTCTACATTTTGGCTGATCTCTCCACAGGTATGGCGGCCTGTGGTAGGTCCTGAAATGGTCCTGCATCGATGGATCCCCGTCACTTCATAATTTGTTAATGATTGAAAAGTGGCATTAGAAAACAAAGGCTTCTTTATTAAAAAATTCATCTATTATGATTATTCAAATTAAAAGAAAATATGCAATTTAACTTGTCAATTATAACAATTATATTGGAAGTTTAAGTGAATCAAAAAGCGATTGACTAAATATTCATGATTCATTCAATTCACTTATCATTCTGATCGAATCACTCATCACTACTATAAAGGATTGTAATTTCTTATAATATGAAGAAAGGAATTTTTGAACAAACACTGCAATATTGTGTTTATTCGGTTTGAAGTGCCATAATAGTAAATTTGTTAGATGCACATTTTGTTATCCATAAATACTCATTAATCCCTCCTTCTGGAGTTCTGTTTTGAAAGTTTTTTCGAACATGATGCCTAGTTGCAAAAATAGTGCCAGGAGGCTAGTCCATCGGACGGTTTTTTGTCCGTGTAGGGTCCCCGCCAGCCCTAGAAATATAGTCCCGATTCTGTATAGGCACCGGTGGATGAGCCTCAGCCATCAATGTATGCAATATCCCAAATAGTAACGAAGTGACCCTTTTAGACATCTTTTACACCACGCTGCATCAGGTCAGACGATGGGTAGACATGTATTCTGTCCTCATCCACAGGAGACAGAAACACTCATTTGAAATGTATACTGTCCGTCCAGCTTAGCCGCGACCATCGACGCAAGTACGCGTGCGCTAACTGAAATCCAACTTAGCCGCGACCATCGACGCAAGTACGCGTGCGCTAACTGAACGAGTCCAGTGACAAAATAGGGATGATAGCTTCGTTGTCCCACTTCGAAAGGCTTTGTTGCGACTTGTGCTAGCCATCACAATAGAAAAAAGTAAGTGAAAACACTAAGATGACAAATAACAGAAATATGCAAAGAAAAGTAAATCGAAACCAAACCATTCCCAGTCATTATACCGACTGCGACTCTCCATTTCGTGTTTGGACTCATTCACCTTCGCTAGGCGCAGCTTTCGTGGACGGACAATACTCTTTATACTTCCTTAATTAAAAGGAAATGCTGAACTTTTTTTTTACAAGAGTAACTGATAGATCCTTTGGCATTCGTAAGATAAATTTTTAAATTTAAATCTATTACTTTTACTATGAAAGGCGTTTTTAGAAAGATAATACAAAATTATTTAATTTTATAATTAATTAATCTGTATTACATCATAACGATATAATTTATTATAATGTTTTAACTTATGTCTAGACCGAATGTGGAAATGAGAGTTCAGTGATTTTTATTTTTTGCTAGGATCAAAAGTTAACATAGTCAGTCATGGTTGGAGAAGTAGGTGCATACAAATATTTAGGATGGATGATAAACAGCATCAAATGAAATGGAGGCAGTGAAAAAAAAATAAAATGTGGATAGTCGAAATGGCGGGAAATGACTGATGTACTCATAGATAAAGATGCCAATTAGACTGAAGGGGAAGAGGTACAAAAAGCTGTCAGAACGATGATTATGTAGGAGCAGAATATTCTCCTTTAAAGAAACTGGACGAGATCTCTGTGACCAGACGAAGAAATGTGGCCATATCAGCAGAAGACAAAATCACATATCACCGGGAAGGTCCAAAAGTTAGATTCTTAGCCACAGGAAAAGAGGAAGACCGAAGAAGACTCAGCGGAAATTTGAGAGCAGAATGGCCGAGACCAACTTGATCCCCATGGACACGACTGGACTGGTCCTGCGAAATAACATGAGTTTTCCATTGGGCCGTCATGGTTTTTATTTTATTTTATTTTTGTTTACGCCACTTACCATTCTGGGAGAATACTAAGTAGCGGGCGAAACAAGCCCTTCCACAGGCTGCCCACCCTGCGGAGGGGTCAGCCGGATTGTGGAGGACGGGGATCGACGGGCCGGGCCCGGACTCCATGATAAATATTTTCAAGGGGTGGGACCCGAGATTCGAACCCGGTTCCTCCAGAATGGAAAACCGGAGGCGGCCGGATGGCCGAGTGGTAGAGCGTTGGCGTGCCACGCTGGAGGACCCGGGTTCGCGTCCCGGATTTTTTTCGGGGTACTGGGCCCGGCCCGGTGATCCCCGTCCTTTACCATCCGGCCCCCCTCCATGGGTGTGGGTGCAGCCCATGGTTGAAACTGGCCCCGCCCCCTTAGTAATCTCCTTGATTGGAAAGGGGGCGTAAAATATACAAATATAAAAAAAATGGAAAGCCGAAGCGTTTCCACGCGGCAAATCAAGCCAAAGGGGGGCGTCATGGTTAGTGGCTGGATGGCAGCTTGATGAAGCGGTTGGATTCCGATACCTCCAGACTTGATCAGAGGGTCGGCCGGATTGGCCGCATGGAAACGATTCGGCTTTCCACTCTGGAGGACCCGGGTTCCAGTCTCGGGTCCCACCCCTTGAAAATATTTATCATGGGGAGGAGTGTCTTGTACGTGGCGGTAGGGCATGTCCTGCCGGCACTATATATAACTTTATCTGTTTTGCAGCCAATCGATATATTTATAATGTTTGGCAAAATGGAAAGCCGAAGCGTTTCCACGCGGCAAATCAAGCCAAAGGGGGGCGTCATGGTTAGTGGCTGGATGGCAGCTTGATGAAGCGGTTGGATTCCGAGACCTCCAGACTTGATCAGAGGATTGGCATCTGGTATGTTGAATCCATTCTTTATCTGACAGCCGACCTAAGCATGGAGGTAAGCGTCCCGTGATAGGCATTGGAATTTCCTGCCACTTATAAGGAGCGTCTTGTACGTGGCGGTAGGGCATGTCCTATATATAACTTTATCTGTTTTGCAGCCAATCGATATATTTATAATGTTTGAGATACACTAATTGGCTCTAGTCGGGACGACATTCATGCCCAGAAGTCCTGCATCGAACTAAGTGCCAGTGCAGTCCCACG
Source organism: Olivierus martensii (assembly GCA_000484575.1). Classification (NCBI taxonomy): domain Eukaryota; kingdom Metazoa; phylum Arthropoda; class Arachnida; order Scorpiones; family Buthidae; genus Olivierus; species Olivierus martensii. The sequence goes on from AYEL01056355.1 coordinate 12,533, forward strand.
GGGAACGAGCAGAAAAGGCTTAGATACGCTTAGTAATCCATTATGCTGCGTCGAAACTGGACTAGTCCTTCTCGGGCCTCGTTTGGCTTTCAATAGAAAGATACTGCAGTGGCAAATAGCTCGGTCCGTTGAATCTCATCCTTCCATCTTCCAGTTGACCCCAAAATGGGTGTTGGCCAGCTTGTGATGGGCTCTAAGAATGGCTATCAACAGGTATAGAATATCCCAAGTGTGATATGACGGCTTAATTAACATAACCTAACCAAATCGCCCAGCCAGCCCTCTCCGGTGTCCCGAAGAATTGAGTTAAGAACAGGTTAAGAAGTGAATCTGCACTCATCCCTCGCCGCGGGGACCGCTGTGGGATTTGCCACTTGACCGTCCAAATCTCAACGGGCCAGGATTAAGAATTAGGCCATCGGTTAAGAACAGGTTAAGAAGTGAATCTGCACTCATCCCTCGCCGCGGTGGGATTTGCCACTTGACCGTCCAAATCTCAACGGGCCAGGATTAAGAATTAGGCCATCGCATGCTCTTCGTTTATAAAAGTCGCCTAAAAGAGCCCCAAATCCTAAAATGATGTACTGTGCCGAAGGTATTAATAGCCGAGGGATAGAAGCTTTAACGCTGCATAGTCAAGCTAATGGGGACTCTGTTCTCTTTACGACCGTGACAGGAGGTTTATCTATACTAAAAGACAATAATAAAGAGTCTTACTATATAAACAACAGAAATTCTACGTTGCATATTTATTTATAATACAGCATTTATAAAACCATAAGTGGAAAACCGAAATGGTTCAGCAGAAAATGCTACACAAATCTACATAGTGCTTAATCGCTTAGAACGTAAACACGATGTTGGACTTCTGGTAAAAACTCATCGTATAAATTTTTATTTTAAAATAAAAATGTATAGCGACTATTAATTTTTAATTTTTTCTTATATTTCGGTTGATAATGCTTTTTTTAATAAATAACTTAATAAAAATTCTCAGTGTTTTCTGATAAAGAAATTCTTAATTTATACGTTTTTATAAAGTTACAACATTAAATAATTGAAATTTTATTATTTGTTTTGTTAATTATTTTAAAATTATCACATTAAAATAATTTAAAATTTTAGAAAAATTAAATTTTACAAAATTTTACTTTTTAAAAAAATAATAATGCATTTACAAGTAATACTAAAAAAAACAATTATGCGAATTTTAAAACATGCCAGACTAAACAGTTTCAACTTGTATTATACAGTGGGTGATCGGTTAACGAACAAATCGGATAACGAACACTTTTTTGAAAGATTTTTATGTTCGGTTAACGAACACTTTACAGAACAAACTGTGGGATCCGCGGACTGACCGAATGACAGATCAGCCGGATGGCTTACCATTCTGGAAGATCCGGGGGTCCCACTCCTCCATTTTTTAGGAGGGATCTGGGCCCAGACCATTGAAACCCATCCTTCAATCTTCCGGTTGAACGTTGCACAAGTTTGTAAAGTACTGCTCAGATAAATAAATATCAGGCAACGTTGCACTAGTTTGTAAAGTACTGCTGGTAAGTAAATGCCAGTATTACCTTAAACTGCAGGATTACCCTAAAGAAAATCGTATTGTGAAACTAGTTAGTAGTTATTTAAATAATTACAAGATGAAATAAAGGTGAACAGATAAATTCTGAAGTTTCTGAACTTGAATTTTCCCTTTATTTCGGAGCTAAAATAGATTTTGGCTTGGAAAACAAAATTCATGAGCTGTTATTAAGTAGTCATAACATTGGCAGTTATAACGTTAGTGTACTTCTCAGTTTTAAAAGTTATAAATGACATTGTAACATTTGTAATGAAGTTCATACTTATATAATGAGCTTCTTAAATTGAATTATATGTGCACACTTATAAACAATTATAAGATATTAAAATCGCCTATAATAAGTTGAAGGAACAGTTCATATTATTAAAATACTCTTATGTACTTATACAGTGTAGGATGGAATAATTTATCTTTGATACGAAACTTGGATCACAACATAACAGTAATAAGCGCTCACGAAAACGTACCCTGATAAAATATTAATATTTCCTAAGCGATTCTATGCAATTACAGAATATTATCAGCGCTTTATAGTACTTAGAATTGTGTAAGGACCATTTTCAGTTTGTTTGGAAAGAAGAGAAAGTTAATATTCAAAATTTCAGTTTCACACTAAAGCAATTTGTGTTTAACTCCTGTATGAGCAGATTTAATGTTGCTGAAGTGTTTAAACATATCTAAGATATATTAATATACGTATATATTAAATATAAATTTTATCAAACAGAAGCTGAAGTTACTTGACGGCAAGAGAAGTTTCAATAATTTAATCGTATAATTTGATTATTCGCATAAACTCATAATTTATACAAAATTTAAGATGCCTAATGAATTTTTAAGTAAAAATATATCGACAAAATAATGATGTCGTGCAATAACTTTCGAAATTTCATTGTGCTAATTATATAAATGGATAATGGTTGTTTTTATCCCTTTTGAAACATAAAATACTGTTAAATTGCACACCAAAAGAAATTAAAAATACTATTAAAAGTATCACAGAATCCATTAACTGGAAATGTCAGAATAAAATATAAGACAACAGTTAATTATCGCAATAGCGTGCACGACTACAGAGTTACCAATGCAAGTGGAATCGAGTTAAAAATACTACTCGACTTACAACTGACAGTGCCAATAGACAAATAAACACAACTAGTTCGTTAAGGCTAACATGCGAAGTTCCATTTTTTCCAATTTATAAGTGTCCCTGTATTGTTAAGTATAAAGATAACGCTCTACTCACACAGTTAAGGTATAAAAAAGATGGCGCCAGTCGTGTGTCACGCGCTGTCACGTTTCGTCACGAGGGTCTTTCTGATACTGTCACGAATGCTGGGGTGATTGGCCCTCCCCTTTCGAGTCGTGCCAACAAGGTAGTCATCTTTAAGGTAGTAAATTTTGTCATAAATCATAGTTTAACTCGTAATCTCGGTTATCAACCCTTTCAAATACTGCAAGGCGCAAGTTTTAATGCGCCCATTTAGAAATGTAACGCTTCGATAGTTGTTTGTAATCCCGAGTGAATGGTCTTCTGTTTTTTCTCATTTATATCTTGTTTACCGAGTAGTAAAGAGCACTCTTCAATAATGTTCTGCTACATTAATGTCAATACTTAAATATTACGTTTTTTTTTTTTTTAATGAACGAATTAGAAATGAGTAAAAATATTTAAAAAAATTCAAATACACATTCGTTGAAAGCATTGATTTATTATGTCATTTTCATGTTTATAAGATAAATAAAACTGGCAACATTTCAAAATTATTTAAATCAATGCTTTCAACGAATGTGTATTATGTCATTTTCATGTTTATAAGATAAATAAAACTGGCAACATTTCAAAATTATTTGGTTAGTATTTAATAAATCACATTTAAAATGAAGAGGGGGGCACAGATCGGAGGACAAGGCAGGTGGGCCAAACCCTCCATATTAAAAGAAAGAAGAAGAAGAAGAAGAAGAAAAAATGAAGAGGGGGGAAGATGTAAAAGTTACAAATAACAGATAAGTATACCAAATTTTATTCCTTCTGTAGTAACGTTTCTCATACAAAATTTGTGAAAATAAATCAGAAATTTGGAGCAAAATGAATAAATTCGTTGATTGATTGATACGATTACTTGTCCTATTTGACCACTTACCATTTATGATTACTTACCATTTGCGTTTACTTACCAATATAATTATTTATGTTTTAAAGTATCTTTTAGATTGTTATGAATATTAGAACGATCACTATTCCCGTAAGAAAAGAAATAGTATGTTTTATGCCTACTAAATTTCCATAGTTATCATTCTGTATAAATGATGAAGTCTGCAAATATGATTGGTAAGTAATTATACACGATAAGTAATTATATTGGTAAGTAAGCGTGAGTGGTAAGTAATCATTTACGATAAATGCTAATCCTGAAGTTTAGTACCGTGACATTTACATACCTGGGCAATACTTTACTATTAAAAACTTAGGGAATTTTTATTTTAAAAAAATCATTTTATAAACTATTTGATAAACATTTATTATTAAATATATTGTTTATAAAATGATTTGATTATTTTAAATAAAAATTTCTTATATTTTAATTCTAAAACAGAAAATCCGACAACGATGCACAAGCTTGTAAAGTACTGCTGAGATAAGTAAATATCAGGGGCGTAAACTTCAGGATTAACTTTTATCATATATATGATTACTTATAATTTACGCTTACTTACTAAAATAATTACTTATCCTGTATGATTACTTACCAACATAATTATTTATTGTGTAATCCTGCAGTTTAGGTTCCTAACATTTACAAACTTGTGCAACGTTGGCGGATTTTCTGTTTTAGATTAAAATGTAAGACACTTTTTATTAAAATAAATTATTTTATAAACTATTTGTTAAAGTTTATTATTAAATATATTGTTTATAAAATGATTTGATTATTTTAAATAAAAATTTCTTATATTTTAATTCTAAAACAGAAAATCCGGCAACTATGCACAAGCTTGTAAAGTACTGCTCAGATAAGTAAATGTCAGAGTCGTATATAGTTACTTACCATTTACGCTTATTTACCAATATAATTACTTATCCTGTATGATTACTTACCATTTACAATTACTTATCAATATAATTATTTATCATGTAATCCTGCAGTTTAGGTCCCTGACATTTACTTACCTGGGCAGTATTTTACAAACTTGTGCACGTTGCCAGATTTTCTATTTTAGATTAAAATGCAGGGACTTTTTATTTAAAACCAAATCGTTTTATAAAGTATTTGATCAACGTTTATTATTAAATATATTGTTTATAAAATGATTTGGTTTTAAATAAAAAGTCCCTGCATTTTAATCTAAAATAGAAAATCTGGCAACGTGACACAAGTTTGTAAAGTACTGCTCAGGTAAGTAAATGTCAGAGCCGTAAACTGCAGGATTACCATTTATCATATATGATTACTTATCACTTACGCTTACTTACCAATATAATTACTCTTCGTGTGTGATTACTTACCAATTATATTTGTAGACTGCTATCATTCATACAGAACGATAAGTATGGAAATTTGGCCACTTGAATAGTGGGTATAAAACATACTATTCCTTTTCTCATGGGAATAGCGATCGTTCTAATATTCGTAACAATCTAAGAGATACTTTACAGTTAAAAATCAGCCCAATTATTTGCTACAAAACAGGAATCAAAAGCGCGTAAAGATAAAAGATATCGATCGCTTAAAGTCAGCATTGCTTTCGTAAAAAAATTAATTATTAAAAGCTGGGCGAGAGAACTTAGCAAAATGTTTATCGAGCAAAAAACAACTGTAGTAGATTTTAGTTGTATTTCGTGTAGCGAACCTGTTGTTAAATGATTGGCAGCCCACCCATGCTTTAAGTATTAATATTAATACTCATAAGTTTAATTAATACGATATTGAAATATTAATTAACTAACATAAATATTAATATTATCATTATTGATAGGTGGTGGGACGTAAAGCGTGCCTTTTTTTTTATTTTTTTGCGCAAGATCCCTATAGCCACTGCACCGATATTAATTTGCATACTTTACGTGGATGAGAATAAACTTATTACATTTTTATCTAGTTAATAGAAAACTTGAAAGCACAAAGATCTCATTTTCCAATTTATAATTTCTCTCTCGGTTGTTGAAACTTTCATTTGATCTAGATTAAACTAATGCAATTTTTCATTTAATTATTTTAAAAGTATCTATTCACTTTTGAAGACGCGCCAAAAATACTTTCGCACTTAATTAATTTACTCGTGCTTAACTTTATTCGTATAATAATGAGTTTACCAAATTTTATAAACGGTATTTTTATTTAATTATTCATTTGAATATTAATTTTAAAGCGTAAATATATATTTTGCGGAATTTTAAATAAATTTGATTAACCGTGGGAATAAAGAATTATTCAAATAATATTCATTTATTCGAAAATTGGAGAAAGGAAGAAAAAAAAAATGCTTTATCTACTTGACGGAGTTGTTCTGAAACTTTTTATTTTAGCGATGATTACTGTAAATTATTTATCATTACTTTTAGCCCATTTATGGAAAAACACCATTTACCAACCATGTTTGCCTATTGTGTAACTGATAACTCTTGAAGCAATTAGTAGATTTCTATGAAATTCACTAAAGATTTTCGCCATTAAAGACGAACTAAATGCTATCAATTTAAAGCCTTTGCTTTCAAAAATAAAAGCAAAGGCTTTAAATTGGTTTTGCTTTCAAAAATAGCGGACTTTCAAACTTCAGAGGTTTGTCTCTAATAACTTTTGAACTACTTGATAGATTTTTATGAAATTCAATAGGTGTATCACATCATAGACGGCAATATTGATGGCATAGTTTTTATTTCCAAATCTTATACACTCGATTCTCGTTATTTCTTCTGTAAATTCTTCGCGAATACTGAATTAGCGAATACTGAACTATTGTACCTATATGAAATATAGAGGTAGATTCCTGCGAACCTTTCTTCCCAACATTTTCACTCTTTCTTTATGTTTTTTCTATTTAAAGACACCTTATTTAATGTGCATTACAGTAGTTATAAATGATTACTGTTTATGCAGTGTACAGAACTATATACAGTAATATTTTATTTTTTAAAACACTATATAGCAAATAAAATTTTATTTTTGATGGATAGTTGCAACTGACACATTGACTTTCTGAACTGCGCCAGCCTTGTCTGCGTCGTTTTTTGCCTCAGATCTTTCAGAATCTTGGCCTAAGGAGCACATGTGCAGGAAGTTAGGCGCCTAAATTTGAGGCTGCGTTCAAGCATAGGGCCACATTTTTCTGTAGTACTTGCAGATGAAATGAACAGGCTTTGGGCCTACGTCTGTGGAGTGAGCAAGTATAGGTAATGAGACTTTTCCGACACAGAGACTACGTTTGATAACAAACATCTTCCTTTATTAAAGAGAGGATATATATTGGTAATCCGCGAATAAGCGCGAAAGCGCCGCGGAAACCGATTTTCTGGTTACAAATAAATTTTCGGGAATACGGAATCAGCGAATAATGAGAATCGACTGTATCATTCCAAGAACAGAGATATATGCAATGTAAAATGTTAATTCTTTCCATAGCAGATTGTTTACAAAATGCTTAAAATATAATCATACCTAGCTTCGGATCCTCGATTTACGATACTTCTGACTTACCTACGCTTTGAATTTCCATCATTCCTCAAAGTTTTAGTGTTTAATTTGTAATTATGGTTCTTCAGCAGCAAATTTTTGAAAAAAATGTTTACGTTTTTAAAATAAGGCCTACAGTATTTTTTTAGATACAAATGCTTTATTTATGTTAGATATATATGTACAAGATAGTTGCAGTGCATTAGACGCATTGATAAATGAAAAAAAGAAGTACTTCGACTTATGAACACTTTCGAGTTATGCCATCAGTCTGGAACCTAAGGTGTCATAACTCCAGAGTATGCCTATTAGGGGCGGAATTAGGCATGGTCTTTATGGGCTGCAGCCCAGGGCCTCGTTCAATCAAAGGGCCCGCTTCCCGCTCAAAAAACAATTTAAATTAAAAATTTAAGAAAAAATAAATTATACAAAATTTTTTCATACCCAGATAAAGTTTAAATTGTTGGTTTGCAACAATATTGGATTTGAATAAAATAGCAAATATCAATGTTTTAAATGAGAGTAAATAGTAAATACAGCTCTGTCGGTACGTGGTACCTCGTAATTCGACGTCCCTCAATTCGTCAGTCTCACAATTCGGCATTTGAATTTCTCAGGAAGGGGCATGCCAGTGTATGGAATTGTGCTATGTTATTTGTTATTTGCATGGTTATTTGTCAGTTCTTGTTGGGCTGTTTTGGTGGTTACTCTTGTTATTTGTTTAATTTTCAATTCTGCATTTTTCATAAAGCAAAAAATTTGCGCATCCGTAGTTATTATTATTTTTTGAGTGAAATTTAGAAATTGGTTCAGAGAGAAGTGAACAGAAAAATAATTCAGGAAAGAGAACACTTGATTGAGTATAGAGAAGAAGAAATAAATTGTAGATAGAGTGCAAAACAATATATTTGAGTGAAATTTAGAAATTGGTTCAGAGAGAAGTGAACAGAACACTTGATTGAGTATAGAGAAGAAGAAATAAATTGTAGATAGAGTGCAAAACAATAAAATAATTACAGATATAGCTCAAAAGTATGGCGTTCTAGGACAATCTGGCAACGTTTTGCAACAGAGAGGGAAGATTATGGGTGCTAGTGTGTCTGTTGGAGCAATAAAGATTTCTATCAAGAATAGATCTTTAATCACTGAAGCTTCTTTTCACCTGAATTAGATGAAAATAGATGAAGGAAAATCCAGTAACTCAGGCAATGATCTGTGAGAAGGTTTGGTTAATTTTTGAAAAATTGCAGAAAAACTCCAGGATGTATCTCACATCAAACTGAGGAATTTAAAACAAGTCGAGATACATATCAAACAAGTTGAGTTTGGTTAATTTTTGAAAAATTGCAGAAAAACTCCAGGTTGTATCTCACATCAAACTGAGGAATTTAAAACAAGTCGAGATACATATCAAACAAGTTGATTTCATAGATTCAAAGGTAGAACAGAATAAAGAAGAATTTATTCCAACATCCAAGGGATAATAATTTCTGTGTTGTGCATAAAATAGTGCATTTTGTAGTTAAATCTCTTATACAATAGTAAAATACGTATAATAGAGTAAATAATATAGTGTATCTCTCTCACCTTACCTGTTAGGGGAGTGAGATGGGGTCCAACAACGAATTAATTTATTTTCCATGGTCTTATATGGAAAAAATTGTCCCTCGGTTCGACATCACCCGTTAGGAGAGTGAGATGGGGTCCGACAACGAATTAATTTATTTTCCATGGTCTTATATGGAAAAAATTGTCCCTCGGTTCGACAGTTTCTCAATTCGATACTAGTTCGGCGACGGATTATTGTTGAATTGCGAGGTTAGCACTATATATTTTGTCATTTGTGAATTATGCAAATATGGCAATGTCGCAACGGGAGTGCAAATCTAGCTCCTCTAAAGCTGGTTAGCTTAGCGTAGGTTAATTTAATAGGCCCCAAAACAGTGTTAGCCCAGGGCCCCCAAAGTTAACGGTCCGCTTCTGATGCCTGTAACTTATTTACAACTATTATAGGTGTCAGTTTATTTAAAAAGTGATTTTAATGATATTTACTTTAAATTTATCACAAACATTAACACATAATTAAAGTTTTATCTTCATTTTTCGAATTTATTTATTTAAACATAGCGATGATATTTATGAATAAACAGTATAAATATTGCAAATTTTGATTTAGAACAACGCTGTTTAATCAATATTATCATTGAAATTTTGATAAAGTAATGTTCGTACATTGTCTTAGTTCAAGGTTAAGCAAGCTAATTGTTGACTCAATTAGCCTGTTTAACGACTTGTGAAGATTATCCGCGTTAGTAATTTATGATGTTTTACAGGGGCTATTAAACGTAAGTCTTTATTACGGAATAGTTAGTATGAATAGTAGTTATTCTTAAAATTAATCTTTGATGTTTCCTAATACAAAGTTCACTTCGAGTATTAACAATCGTCGTGTTTAAACAATAGCCGAATTCTAACAACGGGCATGTTAAGATTGAATTGATGAAACTCGAATCTAATTTTCATACTTGGAGAATGTAGAATTAACATCGTGAATTGCAATAGGAACATTGTTAAGAAACACTATACAAACATCATAATGCGTCATTAATATATTATAATGGGATAAAATTATCAATTTTCAAGTTAGTTTGTGTTTGAACTTTATTAAAATTAATGATTTATTAAGATATTTGTAAAATTATCTTTAGCTCTAATTCGCTCCAAACTAACTAAATATTTTTACTCTCTATCGGGTATAATATCACGTAATGTGAAAATATTGAGAATTTATCTCAAAAATATTAAATTAACCAAAATTTCTGATTAATATCAGTAAAAACATGGCGAAAAGTAAAGGAATATTTTAGTAATAATTAAATTAACTTTTCTCGATTTCCGGAAGCGTTCAACTGTTTATTGATGATATAATTTAAAAATAAAGAAGAAAAATAGGAAAGTTGAAGGTGTAAACAAAACTCTGCCATATTTTTTTAATTTTTTGATGGATGTTGTAAATGTTAAGTCAATATCTTATTTTTCATTCCTGCGTGACAGACTTATTGATTTTTTTGTGGATATGATGAATGAAGGTCCGAGTGGAATAATGTTAATGGTTTGATTGCAGATAAAGTAATAATATTATGACGAATTCAGACGTGATTTCGGTAGATTTGTGTTAAAAATTTGCAATCTAATTATTTCTTCTATACATATACATGTGTATATATAGCTAGAATACATTAAGAGAATTGGGTTGGATTATTGACAAGGAAAGAGAAGTTAAAAGTTCAAAGAAAGATGATAAATAAGTGAATTTAAGACAAATGGATGTAGGAAAGATGAAAAATATAGTTACTCGATTAAATTGATCGTTGGCATAGTGTGTGTTGAAGAATGTAGTTTCAATTGACGATAAATGATGTTAAAAACTAGTTGCGCTCTCAATATGAAATAAATGATGTTAAAGAAGACTTGGATTTTTTGATAAGTAGTTGACGATGTTGATGATAGATTGCACTAAGGGGTTTGGACTTAAAACATAATTTCGCATTTAAATCGTGAGCGAAAACAACGAGTTACATTCGTAACTAATGGACAACCGTTAGAATTGCTTCCAATGCGAAATTCCAAAACATCCTCAAGAAATTTTCCGATTTTTATTCTTTAAAACATTTTATTTATGTCCATACTCTGCTTCATTGTGTGGAATTCTAATATGTTGATTTTATAAAGTTGGAAATGAAAGGAATGATGCATTACATATAATCGATTATGGAAAAGAAAAAGAATAATTTTCCATCATGAATCTTGAAAAAAACAATTCTAATTCGATCCAAAGAATAATCGAAAACATTTGTTATTAAATCGAATGATATAAACGATAATTAAGTTTAATAAGACGAAAGGAACAACGCAATAAAAATTTTCTCAATAATAGATAGCATTATGATCATTTCAGCTTGAAATATATATATAATTTTGAAGTTTCGAACAGCAACCATTTTATAATGAGAATTCATGGATACTTTAAAATCTGTAGTAGTGTAGATGTGTAGTTAAGCCGCCATATCGCATAAGATAGTTCATCTGGCGGCAGCCACTTATAGAACTCATCACAGGCTAGCCAATACTTGTGATGGGTCAACCGGAAGGTTGAAGGATGGGATTCACTCGGCCTGTCCCAGATCTCTGCTGAAAAATTGGAGGTGTGGTACCCGGATTTGAACCTGGCCTCTCCAGGATAAGCCACAGCTTTACCATGCTGCCATCCGGCCAACAGAAGTGTAGCTAAGATTAATTGTAACATCATCATAAGGTTTGAGTAGTAGTAGTAGTAGTAGAAAAGGAAGGAGCTTACCCAGCCCAAGCACCGCGACTAACAATGGTCTATTTTGCACCCCCTATCAAATCATCCCAGAAGAAGTCCCCCTTTAAAACAAACGACAGTATTTTCCTCAATGGGACAGTAGCAAGATCCTCCAGAACGAAATATATATCCCCAAAAGATCACGCCTAAGCCATGAAAGGGCCACACATTCACACAAAATGTGAAGAGTATCTCCAAAAGATCACGCCTAAGCCATGAAAGGGCCACACATTCACACAAAATGTGAAGAGGAGTTTCCTCCTCATACTGACATCTTCTACAAATAGGGCTACCAACAAGCCCAATCAAGTGAAGATGTCTTCTAAGATGAAAGTGCCCTGTAAGAAGCCTAGTAACAATCCTAACTTCAAGTTTGTTCAGTGAAAGCAACTCCTTGGTTCTCTGAGCAGAGCAACCCAAAATTAGAGCCTTCGCCTGCCTAAGACCAGAGATAGACCTCCAGGAAATGAGATGCTGGGCCGCCATAAGGTTTGAGTGATATGAAATGTTTTTTCTTGAAGTATTGCGCAAATATATAGATAACATACAGTCTAAAAAATACATGAGATCACTGTAGTAAAATATAATTTTATATATTTTTTAAAATCATAATTTAGCATAGCACTGTTAAAATCTTCCAATTTCATATATATTAACTTCAAAAGGCCGCCATTTTGTAACGAAACCACATAACAGCATAAAAATTAATAGGAATGTATCTTTACGTATGAAGAATAATATATTAAAATTTAAATATTCTAACACGAATAATAATCTTGATATTTTGAGAAAAGACAGATGGCCAAAGTAAATAAATAGAATATAGTTAATTTTTATAAAAAATATCGTAACAATTTTTCAGTATAAAATTTGAACTCCACTTCGCATTTGTATATATATATATAGTAAAAGAAAAATATATTTTTGACCAGGAATAATTTATTCGATAGTCTTGCGATATTGTAAACATGCACGCTTTCTCTTGTCAAAACTTTCATGTTAAATTGTGTCTGTTTGACACTTTTCACTTGTCAGCTATAACATAACTGAAACACACTTCGAAGCATAAACATTTGGAAAACGTGTTTTGAATAAAAGTTTGCAAACATGAAATATAATGAAATTTTAACAAGTACTGTATATGTAATCTAGAACAATAACGACACACGTAATTAATGAAACACATGAACGACTATCGAAAAATGTAATGAATTAATTAATGTAAGCAAAAATGCTTTCGATATTCTATTGGAGATTATGTATTTATTCCATTGAATATTTTATAAACAATGTTTAGAAAATAACTGTAACTGCTGTTGTTTACTTGCGTTAATTGTTAAAAAAATAATAATTTAACTTTACAACAAGAAAAAGTTGTCTAAAAAATATAAAATGTTACAATTTTTATATTCAAGCAACAACAAAAGTAAAATGAGGAAGTGTCATAAAATTAACGCAACTTTATCATAAAAATAAACATTTTCGAGTGATAAAAACATTAATTAGCACGAAAAAATATTATATTTTATATAAAAATACAAAGCAGGTATAAGAATAAAAAGAACGATCGTGTCGCCGTGAGAGGATAATAAAAATATTTTCCCTTTTTTCTTGTATATATTCAGAAACATACTTTACCTGGATGACTTTCAAACACCATTCCAATCGGATAACATACTATTTATTTAGTAGTTTCAGTTGCATTCAATCATACTTGTAGCTAAACTTCTCTAAAGGGCTTTAAATTTTCGCTAAAAGGACCATTTATATGCGCCTTTGTGGGCTATGTGATCTCCATTCTGATTCCCCATCCCCAAATAGAAAAATACATCGGCATCGACGAAAAAATTCAAAAGAAAAAAAAAATTTTTTTTTCCTCCTTTTGCAAAGTAATTTACGTGTTGCACGTTCTTAAAGAAGAGGGGAAAAAAGGGCATTAAAAGGAAAACAACATTTTTTTTCTAGGGTCATTTCTGAATACTCGATAAAAATTGCATTTCGTAGTGAATTATTGATCTTTATTATCCGGACCTAATAAATTTCTACATCAGATGTGTGAGAAATCTGTGAATCATTAATCGGATAATTTTGCAGATACTACACCACCTACTACAGGTTTGCTGAAGTAATTCCGTTTGGAATGCGCTTAAGCTCTTTCATCCGAAAGTTATTTTATTAGATAGAGAAAATTCTATCCCGATTTTAGACCAGTAAAAGTATTTAAATGTTAATTTTATACAGTTGCATATATATATATATATGTATGTATACATAAAAAATTGAGACATTTCGATTTGATATATTATAATATAAAAGTGTTAATGTACTGGATTTTGGCATGTTTTCTTTGTGTTTTGATTGATTCGAGTAATCAAAATTTTAAATTAAAACATTTTCATGTGTTTGATATTTTTGTTTCCTACGTTTCATAAATTTTCCTCGTTTACTTGTAAAATTATTATTTTTGAAACTTTTATTGTAAAGCTTCCAATTTTTTTTTTTATCTTTATAATATTCTAGATTTTACCAAAAATTTCTTGTATTATAATTATTTTTGTTTCATAAAAATTTTATGGTCAATAATATCACTTTAATGACTTTTTTACAATTTTCAGTTGTTCTTAAATTCCATGAAACTTCTACATAAGTTATTTTAAGATTTTATTTTATTTTTTTAATTTCTTATAAATTTTTAGAATTTCAATCGATCGAATTTCCTTTAAATTTCATGTAAGTTATTTTAAGATTTTATTTTATTTTTTTTTTTAATTTCTTATAAATTTTTAGAATTTCAATCGATCGAATTTCCCTTAAATTTCATGTAAAAATCCTTTATTAATTTTTCACACAAAAGATTTTTCCCGAATTTTTTTTGCAACAAATTATCCATAAATTCTAAGAATTTCTCTTAAAAAAAACTCTCTCCGTTAACGAAATTTATTTAAATTAATTAAGCGGTGTTTATTCACTAATAATTTTCCTGAAATTCGATTTATAACCCTTAAAATTCCCTTAAACTCCTTTAATGACTTTTTTTTTAAATTTTCAATTGTTCTTAATTCCACCAAATTTCCATGTAAGTTATTTTAACATTTTTTAAAGAAATTTCTTATAAATTTTTAGAATTTCAATCGATCGAATTTCCTTTAAATTTCATGTAAAAATCCTTTATTAATTTTTCACAGAAAATATTTTTCTCGAATTTTTTTGCAACAAATTATCCATAAATTCTAAGAATTTCTCTTAAAAAAAAACTCTCTCCGTTAACGAAATTTATTTAAATTAACTAAGCGGTATTTATTCCATTAATAATTTTCCCTCGAATCCGATTTAAAATCCCTTAAAATTCCCTTAAAATCCCGCAAAATTTCCCATAAATTCAATCGAAAAGAATTTTTCAATATTCCGTTCATTTCGAAATATTTTAATATTGCAATTTCGATTATAGAAACTTAAAAAAAAAGAAAAAGTTAATTTAGAAAAATAGTAAGTACCGCACATTTTTATCGAAAAGAACTCGTAAAACATTAAAATCAGTTGGACAAGATTAAAATTCCTGAAGTATGTTCCAGTAAAATTTTTTTTCTACAATTTGAATAAAAAGAGAGAAGACAGATGATAAAAAAGAGCTTTAAAATAAGCAGAGTGAATCATAAATAATTCTGCAGTTGAACAGCATCTGCTATTATGTCAAAACGAGTTATTGGTATTATTTTAAAAGTGTCTCCATTACTTAATGTCAGAGTCGTTCTTAATTTTTAAAATATTCGCCACTGATACGTCCACAATGAAGGATTCTTGACACTTCACGTCTTGAATAAGAAAGACTTTAAGAAAATTAAAATATTTCCTTGGAGTATTTCTAACCTTAAACTTGTTTGGTTTTGAAGTTAGCATTAAGTAAAATATGAAGTTTATCCATTAAACTCGATGAGTTTATCATATAGTTTTCAGTGTTTCTTAACAGCGAGGGCAGTTTTTTATTATTCAGACTTCTCATCAGTGCTACAGTTTGTTCAGGTTTTTTTTTAATCAGTTCATTTTTAATCAGTTTTTTTAATCAGTGCATTCAGTTGTTCAAGTTTCTATCAGGGTTTCTTTCATTTGTTCAGGTTACTTGAATTACATTTATTTATTCAGGTTTCTACCGGGGCTTTTTGTTTTGTTCAGGTTTCTATCAGGGCTTTTGTTTGGTGCAGATTTCTTGTTTCCGCATTTATTTGCTCAGATATACACTAGGAATATTTGTTTGTTTAGGTTTCTTGCCTTACATTTATTTGTTCAGGTTTCTATCGGGGTTTTTTTGTTTTGTTCAAGTTTCTATCTTGGTTTTTTGTTTGATCACCTTTCTATCGGGATTTTTATTTGTTCAGATTTCTACTGAGGCTTTTTCTTTGTTTATGTTTCTATCAGGGCTTTTGTTTGGTGCAGGTTTCTTGTTTTCGCATTTATTTGTTCAAATATATACTAGGAGTATCTGTTTGTTCAGGTTTCTTGCCTTACATTTATTTGTTGAGATATCTATTGGGGATTTTGTTAGATCAGTTTTTTTTATCAGTATTTGTGTTTGTATAGGTTTCTACAGAGGTTTTTTGTTTTGTTCAAGTTTCTATCAGGTTTTTGCTTTGTGCAGGTTTCTTGTTTTCGCATTTATTTGTTCAAGTTTATACTAGGTATACTTGTTTGTTCAGGTTTCTTGTCTTATATTTATTTGTTCAAGTTTCTATCCTGGTGTTTGTTTGATCAACTTTCTATTGGCATTTTTGTTTGTTCAGGTTTCTACCGAGGCATTTTCTTTATTCATGTTTCTATCAGGGCTTTTTGTTTGTTCAGGTTTCTTGCCAATACATTCGTTTCTACAAATTTACTCTCCCTTTATTATTTGTTGTGCCAACAATTTGAGATTTAACAGACTTTTCATGCCATATTTTGTCAGATTCATATAATCCCGAACGTAAATTTTAATATTGCTTTTACGACACGGGGTTATCTACAGCACACATCATAATATAAATTGTAATACCCGATTATATAAGGGGAAATATTTTACATAAACTAAAGCAAAATTATGGCTAGAAGACGAAATATTTTCTTAGAAGAATGGTTTTCTGGGATGTTAATGCGTGTAAAATAAGGTGAAAAATGGAAGATAATGTGGCACAGCATCTAAGACAATAACAACAAAGGCATTTTTGAAATGACGTGTAAGATTTAAAGATGATATTGTAAAGAATTTATAGGCAGGAGTGAAAGAATCGATGGATAATCTTAAAAAATTTATGCGAGTAAACTTTATCTTGTATGAAGGTTATAAATAGTAGAGAAAATGCATAGGAACAATGATGGAAATTTAAAATACGGTAGTGTGAATGAATGCGAAGAATATGAAATCTTCTCCGAAAATTCGCAAGAAGAATATAAACGATATGTGTTAACAAAACAGGAAATATATATATATATAAAAGTCAAAATATGCTAAATATTAATATATAAACAAACATTTGCCTTACGATATTTAATTATAAAAATAATATCGAAGAGCGTAAGCAAACTGTATCGATTTTCCTTATGTGGGATTTACTTCTGACCTTCACAGAAAAAAAAAAAAAAAGGTTTTCAAAAGTACTCCAAACTGTTTTAATGACGTGTCGTTTTCGGGTGGTAAAGTTCACACACCTGTTTCCTCTTTGTCCACGTGAATCGAAGCAGGAAGTGACGTCAAAGTGTTCTTCTATCACCGGAAATTGAATCGGTTTCTTTTCTTTCAGTTGAGAACGACAACGGAAACTGAATTCAGAAAAGGTTCTCGGTAATGCGAAAAAGAAAATCAAAATATTTTTTCTTTATATATAGGCCTATATATTTTAGCTACTTATCAAAATCAATGTTTGGGCCGTAGATGTCTTCACCATATATATATAAATTTAAATAATTTTATTTTCCATCTAATTAAAATTTTACGAGTATCCGTAGATCTATAGTTTCTTTGATGTTTTCTACTAGCTTTATATATATATATTTTTTATTTTAATATATTTATTTAATAATTAAGGAGAATTATAATAAGGTGAAAAGTGGAAGATAATGTGGCACAGCATCTAAGACAAAAACAACAAAGGCATTTTTGAAATGACGTGTAAGATTTAAAGATTTTATTGTAAAGAATTTATAGGCAGGAGTGAAAGAATCGATGGATAATCTTAAAAAATTTAGGGAAAATATTATCTGATAAACCTTAATTATCTCTCATGTAAAATGCTTATTAATAGTACATTCTATATTAATTATTATTATTATCATATTTTCCATTTATACATTTATTTAAGTAATTTTAAATTAAATTTCAAATATATTTAATATAGATACTATAAGCAACACTGAAGCCAATGTTGTAGATGGAATTAATCTTGAAGAAATTAAAGAATTTGCTAAAGCTTTTAAAATTCGTCGCCTGTCACTGGGATTAACTCAGACTCAAGTAGGACAAGCTTTAAGTGCCACTGAAGGTCCATCATACAGTCAGAGTGCCATTTGCAGGTATGCAATTACTATTATTGCAATATCTGTAGAAAAATATTGTTTTATGTACAGTCATATCCCACTTAGTGTACATTTTGCCTAATGCAGTTTCACTATAATATACAAAAAATAATATTATCCATTTTCATTATAACATACCAATACTTACAATAATGTATTGACATAACACTTAAAATTTCTACCATTTAAAAATGACAATGCATAGACTCTCAAATGGTTTGTGCCATCTGGTATAATATATATTATGCCATAATTTTTTTTTTTATATTTCATTGTAATAATTAATTCATTTTTAAATAAATGTAACAAAATATAAGTAGATATGATATTTCTTTGATTCTAAAATGCAAGTTTTTCAGTTTTTAATATCTTAGTAATTATCATTATTTACAGAGTTTGTGATATCATTTAAGAGATAACATATACTTTGCATTAATTTGTTTAAATAAATTAAATATTGTTTTATAAATTTCAGTCTTGATTTGAAATTTCATTTTATTTGTGGAAGCTTGACACAGTTAAAAAATGTATTTAAAATTTACTTGATAGTTAGTTTGTTAGAACCATAAATAATACAACAGACTCTTGATATAGTGCATCTTATTATGAACTTTCATTTTATAAAAGAGAAATTGAATTTGCTTCTTTTTTCTATCCTGTTGATATTTAAAAAACTTTTCCTTATAATTAGGGTTTTTGCAATATTTTTATTCTAGATTTATTATAAAATTTGAATAATTTTCCTTCTCTAAACTCCTATCTGTGGAGACCCAGAATTCAGGTTGGCTGCAAGGTATCACTCCCCCACCTCATCAAAAATTATGAAAGGAATTTGAACTGAGTGACACTTTCAAAGTAAAAAAACCAATAAAAATATTATATTACCCAGCCCGGAGAATCTTGTCTCCATAACATAAAGAAAGAATAATAAATGGTAGGAAGTACATGATCAAACAAAGAGTTGTGTTACATGCAAGTGTCACAAAAGACAAATTAAAAAGAAAGAAAAAAAGGAGAAAACATAAGAATTCATCTTTCCCTGGAAAAAAGGTGAAAGAAAAGGTCAGTAAGTTTTATCTAGGAGAGAGATAGACTAACACAAGTATGTCAGTCTGCTCTGAGACTTGAAACAGAAGGTAAAAAAATGTTAGAAGGGTGATTCTGTATCTTGCCTAATGAGGGCTAGGGAATGAAGACATAAAGAATAATGAAGGATTGAAGTAAATTTCTTTTACTCTCTCTCCCAGGTATGATCTCTCATGTCAAACAGCTCTCTCAAAGGAAATATGTCAATTTTATGTTTTGTTTCCTGTTTTTTTTAATAAATATATGTTATTTGTTTTATAAGCATTTCCAAATCAATTCTCTTATCCTGGATCCTTACATCACTTACTCACATCCTTATCCAAAAATTTGCTAAAATTAGCAATACAGGTACTCCTTACTTAACCACTGGGTTTCATTGTCACGACTCGGTCATAGAACAAATTGGTCGGTAAGCGAAAAACTTGTTCCTATATTAAAATATTTGGAACAAATTTCAAAATTAAAAATTTATATCTTAATTACGCACAAAGTACAGTAATTTTTCTTCAGTTGTTTCGAACTACAAGTGTGAGGAAATTACAAACAAAAGTCGTAAGCGATGTGTATGAGCAAAAACCAAATATTCCATTAAAAAAAAAATAGTCTTAAGCTCGTATGTAAGTTTGAGCAGTTGTTAAACAGGTAGTTCGTTAAGTGAGGAGTACCTGTACACATCTTTTATATCGGCCATCCACTGGTGTCAGGAATGGGGATGTTGTATGATAAGACCAAGACACCAGCTTACATACATTGTGGGACTCTTACATATCAGAAATAGGAAAAAGTTATATGAGTAAATTTGTAAATTGATGGCATCATAGAATTAAGAAAACTGTATATTTGTAATTATAATTAAAACAGAATACAAAATAATTATCTCAATATAAAATTTTGAGCAATAGTTATTTTATATTAATTTAAATTTTATGAAACTTATAAGTCAATAATTATAGCATTAATTAAGATAGCTTTGTAGATAATAATGATGATGATATTTGGAATTCAAATAAATAATGCAATAAATAGTTTAAATAATGCAATAATTTTGTAACAAATACATCTTCACAATACAGTTAAGCTTATTTGTGTATTAAATTTTGAAATTAATACTCTTATAAAGTTCATCTTAAATTATGAAATGTTATTCTTAAAATGATAAAAGTTAAATAATAATTAAAATGGCAATAAAATATAAATAATAATAATGTGAAGCATTTTGGAAATATTTAACATTTTATAATTAAGCTTAGATATCTATTAAGTTTTAATTGGAATTATCTATGCTTTTATAATGCAATTCTTACACTCACTTAACATACAGGTTTTCTGGTCCCATTTAATATATTATAATGGATATTACTATAAATATAATTAATAATAATTTATTAGAAATTTATTAAATTAAATCTTTTCAGACAGTTGCACAAAGGATTCAACAAGGTCAGGGAGCAGTATCACCATTAACTCAGGCAGTGCAGCAACAAGGAATATCTGTTACGAGTACAGCATTAGATGGGAATGCTACCTCTCCATCTCATCAATCAAGTAAGTTTTGTTTTACAATCTAATATACAGATTGAGTATCCTCATTCTGAAATATTCCAAAAGTCATAATTTCTGTTTCACAGTAGAAACCCTGCTGGATAAGACTATAATTTATTGTTTGTGTTATGAAATAATTTGCAGGCAATCTGGCACACTACTGTGATGTAGTAAACTGTCAAATATTGTCTGTGCAAGTATCTATGACTATTTATTTTTGTTTTTTATACATCATTAAAAATGCCAAAAAGGTCTGATAGTTAATTTTTTATCGAGTCTTTTCAATTCCATCATATGATATATTCCAAAATCCAAAAGATTCTTGGTCCCAAGCATTATCAGATTGGGATATTCAACCCATATTACATATATGAGGTGAGGCCAGAAAGTTCTTATCCTCTTCATGTTGTACAATAAGACCCTATTTAACACAGGGGATACATTCCAAAATATCAAGCTCTAAATGAAACAGCATTAAACGAGATCATCTTAACACATAAATAATGGGATAGATGAAACAGAACATTGAATAAAAAATATACATACCATTTTTTTATATTTTTTTTATTTGTAACATGCATTATTACTATTGTATTACATTAATTGTAGACATTTTTTATTTGCTAATGTCAATTTGTATTCATAAATCATTCCTAAAAAAATTCTTAAAATTAGAAAATAAAGTTCTAAGAACTCAGATTGTAGTAAACTATAAACAATAAAAAAATATAGATGAAAAAAACATTTTAACTTCGAGGAACTAGTTCAAAGTGTTAGAATAAGCCACCTTGACCATGTCAAATTATAGTTTAAAGTGACAGCATTCAGGTTAAAACTAAAATGGGATATTTGTTCTTTTTATTACTGTAAAATAACATTGATGATCGATCACAAATATGTACTGTGACTGCGGCAGATTTTCATATGTTCTGCCCTGCACTGATAGCAAATGCATTGCGAGACAGCATAGGAGTGTCAAAGCAACAAATTTGTGCCATTTCGGATTTATATGAGTGTAAAAGTTTGAAAAATCCTACCAAAGTGAATCAATAAAAAATATAGAAGTCAAAGAAAACATGTTATATCGAAACAGTGTTAAATAGAGCAGCATTAACCGGGATCTATATGTACTGTAAATCTGTAATGATAAACAGTGATAGATTACTGTCTTACTAATAAGCATACCTTTTTTTGTTTTGACAAGTTCTATTTAACCAGAGTTTTGATGATAGAAGGTGTTGTTCTGGACAAAACTGAATATCAAGTCATGATATGGTTTCTTTCATCTTAAGAGAAAATTGCATAAACAATCCATAAAGAGATGTCGCCTGTGTATGATGAGAAATGTCCATCAAATGAGAGCACGAATCAATGGAAAAAAGGAATCTAAATATCATTGCACCAACTTACAGAATAACCCAAGAGAAGGCCATCAAGCATCCTGTACACTCATCTAGGAATACAAGAATCTATTTTATTCCTTCAATAAATAGATTGAATAGCCATGTTGAAGAGTATAGATAATATCTCATGCATTAAAAAAAAGCATATCTCAGAGCATAAAAGAGACATTAATGAACTCATGTTGTCTATGCTTTGGGAAAGCAAAGATGTTATATTGTTAGATTACTTACAAAAAGGGTATACTACAGGAACTTGCTACAAAGTTATGAGATAATATCAAATATATGTAGAAAAGGAAGAGTTGGAGGATCTGATATTTGATTCTCCAACTCTTTCTTGTCAGCTAGCATTCAATACACCTTTTGACAGCAAATGACAGCTTTTTTCCTTTATACTGTCCAGTAAATTTTGTAACAAGTTTGTGTAGTATGCCCCTGTTAATTTTTTGTAAGTAATTTGTCAATATGACACTTTTGCTGTCCCTAAAACCCAGATATGACATTGCTGAATGGCACCTTCTTTTGGGTCATCCTATAGGTTAGGGCAACCACATTTGAATTCCCATTTCCATCATTTCATAGTCTCATATGATAGAAATTTCTTGCCATACTTAGTTAACATCTCTTATGGATTGTTTGTGCAGTTTTTCCTTGAAGATAAAAGAACTGTATCACTGCTCAATACTGAATTTTGTTCATCATGACACTCTAAAACTTATATTTTTCAAAACCATCAGATTTCTAACTCTGGTTAAATAGGATTTATCAAAATAAAAAAGATAGATATTAGTAAAGATTAAGACCAGATGAAAGTAAACAGCACTAATTGCAGTTGAGTAAAATATAACAAATTTTATTTACAGAGAAATTACAAACGTTTTTGGCTAGATCGCCATCATCAGGCAGTTCGTTCTAAAGAATAAATTTAAATACAAAAAAGGAACAAGACAGCTGTGTTGCTATGGTAACTGTTACAAGATACAAAACGTAAACAACATGACGTTTACAAATAACAGTTTTAAAGGAAAAACATAATAACGTAACAAAAACTAAAGTATTAACAGCTATAAACTAAACCGTGTAACATAGTAACAATTTATCAGAAAAAATAAAATAATAAATAGACTTTAACAATTTTTAAACGGAATTGCATAACTAGGTTAGCTGGGTTTTGCTGTCCCTAAAACCCAGATATGACATTGCTGAATGGCACCTTCTTTTGGGTCATCCATCGGGAAAAACGTCTATGTATTCCGGATTCGATCCTGTTTCTAGATATATTTTATTAACCTTAACTCTTTTATTATGCATATCCTAATTGCCGGTATATTGTATATTCGTCTTGTTTATGCTAACCTAGTTATGCAATTC
>AYEL01056356.1:0-10235 GCA_000484575.1 Olivierus martensii
ATCCACTTTCTCCAGAAATAACTTTTTCTTTGATTCCGTGACGCTTCTTAAATTTGTCTAACCATCCAGAACTTGCTTGGAACTCCTCATGTCCTAAATTCTGTGCATATTCCATTGCCTTTTCCTTTATGAATGGTCCTGAGACAGGCATGTTTCTATATCTCACCATCTTCAGCCATTTCAACACTGCTTCGTCCACGACATTGTACTTACATGTCCTTAATCGTTTTCTGTCAGCTCCTGCAACTTCATGACTTTTTAAAACAGATTCCCAATTCTTTAGTATTGTTGACACTGTACTCTGTGGAATCTCGAATTTCCGTGCAACATCTTTTTTTCTCACTTCACAGTCCACATCTTTTAGCAATTCCAGTTTTTCCGTGACACTCAATGACTTTCTCTTTAACATAGTAAACGTTTTAGTAGAGCTGAACAAAGACTAACTAAAATCTCTCGGTTCAGTTTTGGTTTTGATTTTGAGCCAATTAACGCAAGTAACATACAAAACCGAAACCGAAACAAGCCCTAGAACTTTACACTAACCTCCTCTACAGTACAAATTGACACATCCACTGGCTTTCTTTTTTCAAGATATCTTGTAAATCAAATAATATACAGAATCTATACTTTAGGGTACTATATGGTTTTTTATGAGATGGCATAAGTTTTAAAAAATATTTCTCATACATGAATATTATTATGCCCATTTAAAAGGATTTTGGATATATTTTGCAATTTTTATTTCATTCCTTTTTATTTAATTATATGCAGACTAATTATGAAGTATCCATATCATTTCATTATAAGATGACAGAGTTCAAAATTTAAAAAAATCTATATATCTGAAATTTTTATAACAATTTTTTTTAAACTTTTATATAAACTTTTCATAAAATATTTTTTCATGTGTTATTTGAGCACATGAAAGATATTTTTTATAAAATATAAATGTAAAGTTATTTACTATTGGCAAAAGCTTATCTATATTTTATTCTCTTTATTAATTGTGATATATTTTCATATCAAATTTACTGATAACTATCACTAACTTAATATTAACTACCATACATTATGATTTATATGTCTAAAAAAACTTTTACAAGTGCAAAGAAAGGTATTTAAAGGTATAAAGCAATAATTGCATATTATCTAGATGCAGCACTTTTGTAAAAAATCAAGTACCAATACAGTAATGGCTTACTATGTTCAATAGACTGACCATGCATCATTATAACCAGATTTTAGAAATAAGTACCAGTACAATGTATCAGCATGTACTGCAACAAAAAATGCTTGTCTAGATAAATGAAATTTCTAATTTAATTAAGAAAAATTTTCTACTTTTGTGCAAATTTTCTATTATTATAGAAAATAGCAACAAAGATATCAACAGGTAACAGGTCAACAGGTATTGAAAAATCAACTTTTTACATTCTGATATATTTGACTTATTATTTTCTGAAATATGTATAAAATCATATTCTTAAAGCCCCTATATTTATTGGAAATTTGGCATGAATGATTGTAAATAAAGGTTATTGAAGACATACTGATAAAGACCCATATTATTTGCATTTTTTTAAATTTCAATTTACTATTTATTCAGCACTGAAATAGCAGACCAATATAATTCTATAACTTTTTATTATGAGAAACGTTTTTGGCTTTCTTAAGCCATCATCAGCTCTTACAAAAACATTTGAGTTGCAGAACAAATTATTTTATAATTTGTTAAATAAAAAGAAAAAATAATTTGTTCTGCAACTCAAACTATTTTGTAAGAGCTGATGATAGCTTAAGAAAGCTGAAAATGTTTCTCGTAATAAAAAGTTATAGAATTATATTGGTCTGCTTTTCAGTGCTGAATAAATAGTAAATTATTAGTAAGATACCAACTAAAGCAGTAAATTTCGGAACTTTAAACTTGAAATTAGGATAGAACACACTATAAATTTTCAAATATTATACAGCAATTATAAAATTTCTAATCATGAAATATACAATATGTTTATTTTAGAGAATCAATCATACTTATTTAAAATATAATAAAATGAAATAAAAACAATTTTATATAAATTTACCTGCAGCACGTAAGACACACTGAAATAAGTGTACAAACTGGAACACAATGTTCAAATATCTTCCATTCTGTGACATATGCATTTCTATTGAAAAAAATAAAATAAAATTAATTCATCATAAAATGCTAGTCTAAAAGAGAGAACTAAAATAATACAGTGAAACCCCTGTATTGATGGTTTCGTTTAATTGCAATTGACTACGGTCTGAAATTAAATTAAAAAATTCAGAAATACAGTAAATATTCAAAATTTATTTCATCACATCATGTAGGCATTGTGTCATCATCACAGAAAGAATGAAAAAGGATGAATATAGAACAATATTTTAGAGAGAAATGGCATTCACATAACTTTTATTGTTATAATTATTCTATTTATTATTAGTTATTGTTGTAAATATCTTATTTTGCCTAATTTATAAATTACTCTTTATCATAGGTATGTGCAGTATATAATGTTTGCTACTATCTGCAGTTTCAGTTATCCACAGAGGCATGGAACCTATCCCTTGCAGATACAGGAGCCCTATTGTACTTTACAGATTTTATATATATAATTTAATACTCATTAACATATTAAATAGTATTTCTCAAAGATTTACACTGTTTAATTTTAACATAATTACTTACAACTAGCCAATTAGCAAGAAATCCAAAAGTGCTACTTTGTATTGAATAAAGTAATTTTCTTTGAGTTGATTAATATTTCCTACTAATTGCCTAGTGTAAGTAATTATATTAAATAGTAGATTATTAAATTGATTTATCTGAATATACAGGCAAATCCTGTATATTTTTATGTAAATATGTAGATCCATATTAACAAAAAATTTCTTACTAAAACAACAAATATATAGTGATTATAGTGAATAAAGCTATAATGCAGAGATACAAGCATTTTTCTTCTAATTTCATCATTTTTCAAATAAATACATGTGTTTTATAGGTTTATTATATTTAGTTATATTAAATAAGCTAGGCCTGGATCCCTCCTGAAAAACTGAAAATTGGGAATCTGAATTGATTCTAGATCCTCCAAGATAGTAAGTGACTGCTTTACCATACAACTTATGTGCTTATTCTTTAATATAACTATTTTTAATGTTATGTCTTTGTGACACAGTATAGGATACTATTTATGCTCTCTGATATATGCATTATTTACATAAGGCAGAATGATCCACTTACATAAGTTGGGAATTGCCTGTATTTATAGGATTAAATAGTTTAAATGCAATTGAATATTCTTTGCATTTAGCTAGAACATGAATTTATATTTTATTTTTAAACTGTAATCTTATCAAGAATAAAAAGTTATTTATTTATGACTGAAAGCTAAAACTTATTTATAATTCAATTTCAGTGATATAGAAATACAGTGGTACCTCGGTATACATCCACTTTGGAATAAGTCCAACTTGGTATGCATACTGTTTGAATGAGAAAAATTTTGCTTGGTATATGACAGACTCTATTTTGCTTGGTATACGACATACTTTGTTTGGAATATGACAGACTCACGTGCTATAACTTGTATGAGTGTTGTGTGTTCTCCTAAAAAACACATTCCTTATATAAAACTTGTAGAGAAGTACACCTCAACAAAGCCCATATGACATTGTCTGTTTATTCCAGACAATGTCATATTTCCAAAACATCTTGAGGAGAAAGCAAAAGCATAGTTCTTTAGACAGATTTTTAGTAAAAGTCAAACCTGGTGAGCCTCCACAAGGTCCAAGTAGGGAAAAGAGACAGAAAATAGAAAGAGAAAAAACACCAGAATTTCAGATTCCTGAAGTTTTATTGGACTCTCTTTCCAAACACTAACATCTCCTTCTCCTTCCTTTTCAGCACCATTTTTGTAGGCATTCGACTCTTCTCAGCAAGGTAATGAGGTTAAATTTTCATTTATTTCATCTATTGTATTTGTTTTTGTATTTATGTATTTTAGTATTTTAAGCAGTGTTTAAATTATTTTATACAATCCCAGCAATGTATAATATGCCAATAACAATAGGATTTTTTCATGGGAATGGATTAATCATTTTCCCTTTATTTCTTATGAGATAAATTCATTTGGTATACGTCCTGTTTGGTATAAGTCCAAGGATCTGGAACAGATTAAGGATGTATACCGAGGTACCACTGTACAAAATTAATCACGAATAAAACACTTTTTTCAAAAGGCCCTATGTCAATTAAAAATGTCTTTAAGTTTGTAAAAATTAGATTATGCATGTTTATATTCACTAAGTTTTTCTTCATCTATCTGTGATATAAACTTTCTCAAATACAAAAGTGGGAGAAGTAAATTTCTTTGGAATTTACTCCTCCCCCTTACTTTTCTAAGAATGATTGTACATGTTACTTCTTTATAGGTTTTTATAAAAGCAGATCCTAGGGGCAATAACCTACAGTACACTCCAAAATATCCAAGTTGCAAATTAATTGGAATTAATCCAAACATGATGTGACATTTAATTATTGATGTTTTATCTTATTGCGATATCTGAAAGATTTATGTATGTTGTCCCAATTTATGGTGATTAATTATATCTTAGATAATTGTGATCAAAATTAGAATTAAATTAAAAATAAAAAATATTGCAATAATTTGCTTTTCACTATGTATAAAGTTATAACATTGTTGCATTAAATATAGAAATAATCAAATATTTATTGTAAATTTTGACATATAATCTTCATCAATATGCTGCTAGAATATTAAATTTAGTAAATTATATACTGAATTACTATATTTATTCTTCATTATATAATCTTAATCTCATAATTTAGAAAAGAAATTTAAGAAAAAATTGTATAAATTTCCTGTTTTAATTTTTATTAAAGTAAATAGCTATTAACAAGTATCAGAGAAATTTTAGAAGAAAATTTTCCATTATTTTGAACCTCCACGAAAGTATTATTTGAACAGCAAATTAAAAGACAGAAAAACAGAAAGACATACTAAGTAATTTTCCCAGCAACAGATACAACAGAAATCTATTCAGTCAATAAGATCACTGGAAGACCAAATCAATATCCCAATTCTGTCATTTGTCATTGCATTTGCTTTTTTGTAGATAGTGCAGTACATTTTTATTTATCATTAAAAATAATAAAAAATAACATTCTGTATTATATGATCAACAGAAATATTAAGCTTTGTATAAAGTGCACATTACTAATGTGTTCAGGGAAATATTATATATTCTTCATACAATAATTTATTAAAACAGAATTAAAATCAATTTTATAAATATCAATTACAGTTTAAAATTTCATTTTATAATACTGTATATGGAAAATTGAAATGATTCAGAAGAAAATGCATCTTGAATGTTAACAGCACTTAATCGTGTTAGAATTGTAAACAAGATGACAGACTTTCAGTAAAGAATGTTATCATATAAATTAACTTTTATTTGTTTTTTATTTAACCTGTTGAGTGCCTTTGCCGTGAATACATGACAAGATGGAAGAACAAAAAAAAAAAAAAAAACGAATGGTATTGAGGCTGGGGATGACGACCGATGTGGAATTTTTGCCTGAAGAGACATTGGGTAGTTATCACTGACTCACCATTTTTCACGTACATGTCATAAGCAAATATGCGGTGTTCTCGAATCCTCAATGGCATGATACTAAATGGCAACTCAAGGGGAATTGGAGGCCACCTCCCGCACCTCCCTACTCCCTCCACAAGCCGAGTATGATACGTTCAAAAAACATCCGTTTCCCGTAACTCACCCTGTATTTCTCCTATTTTATGTTATCTGAAAATAATTTCCATTTTCTTTTTAGGAATGTAAGACTACTTCACTAAATACTATCAAAAGAGAATGTTATCTAGAAGAAATAAAATTGTTAGTACTTGCTAATATTGACAATTAGATATTTTTATTATATATATATATAAAATAAGTAGCAAAAATCAAGAAAACATGATAATTTCATAACATTTGAGAATATTTTTTTAATATGTAAAGTGAACAATATTAACCCATTGAGTGCCTTTGCCATGAATATACAGCAAAATGGCAGAACAAAAAAACTATAAAAAAAAAATAAAAATAAAATTCAATCCTGAGTTATGCAGGGGAGCTATTATGGAGCAGTTTTTTTTTCCTTTATTAGGTGAAAATATGTGCCTCTGATGATGATTCTTAAATTTTCTGATTGCTGAAATTTCTTTTTAAATTCCATTCTAAAGATAGAAAATGTGAATGGATTGTATTTTTAGAATTTGGACTATTTTTCATTGAATCTTATCAATTCTGCTTTCTATTCTATTTTAATAATTTTATTTTGATTTTCGACTGAGAGAAATTTATTTCTGAAATTTTAACTAAAACATAAAATTACATCATCATACAAAAAATTTTGCTGATAATACAAAAATTTTGGTTAATTCTGTTAAAGTATAGAATATTTTTACTTATTTGCTCATTTATTTTTAGTAAGATGAGCTATAAAATAATTAAAATTGAAAACATTTTGCCGATAATACAAAAAGGTTGGTTAATTCTGTTAAAATATAGACTATTTTTGCTAATTTGTTCATATATTGTTTTACTTTTACAGATAATTTAGTAAAATAATAAAATCATAATATAAACAACCCCAGGCTATAAAAGGGGGCATGGCACTTTTATTGTTTTATGGCATCCATTCGTTTTGCAGGAAACCGCAGCCAAGCCTACTTTACTGCACTGCATATGTTATTGGGTGTAGTGTGTCAGCAAAGTATCTCAAGGCCAACTAGAGAAAATGTTATAGCTGTTTATATACAAAAATAGATGATTTTCAATTTTTTGTCAAAAATTCAAAAATTTATAAAAGATTAAAATAAAAATTATTGAAATGAAGAAAAAACGTCAATAAACATATATTTTATTAAAAAAATGACAATCTATATAATAATTTGTTTATCCTCATTAGTGTCACGTACAACTTTAGTATGAAATATCTCGAAGACTATACAATGAAATTTTATAAATCCTTTTGATTTGAGTTTCTGAGATGAAATTAGAATTTTTGATTATTAAATATATTTTATATAACTGTTATAAAAAATTTCAAAAAAATCAAATATCGACAAAACTTTATAACTTATTCGATAGATGACGCAATGTGTCCACCTGAGATGTTGGCTTTCCAGTAGATTAGGTTAGGTCTTATCTCTCAGACAATAATTACGTATAATTTAATAGTTAGTAGACTATATAATAATTTAAAGAGCAAAAAAAGCAATAAATTGTACAAACATATTTCATTTTATTTTAATATATCTGTTTTTTTAAATTTAATCAACGATGTTTGTGATGTCACGATGTTTCTCCCTCTAGAAAATAAAACTGAATAATCCTTTTATAACCTGTACAACCAGTGGATACTTTCAAATAACTTTAGGGAAATTCAGCGGCAGTGAGTGAAGTAGTTGGCAGTTAATCAATCATGATACATCGTCTCCCCTTATCTATTCGCCATTGCATTCGCTTTTGTTGACAGCTAATCGCAGTCAAGCCTACTTTACTGCACTGCATGTGCTATTGGCTGTATGTATCAACAAAGTATCACAGGGCAAATTAGAGTAGGATAGAAAATGTTATAGCTGTTTATGTACGAAGGTAGACAATTTTCATATATGTTATGTTTTTTGTTATAAATTTGAAAATTTATAAAAAAAATTAAAATAAAAATTATTGAAAAAGGAAGAAAACATATCAATATTCATATTTTATTACAAAAATGACAATATTTTAATAAATTTTTCTCATTTCTTGACTAATTAATTAAAATTTGCATAATGCTTAATGTTTTATCGATAATTTTTAAAAATATTATCCGATTTTCTTCATTCGTATCTTATTTTATTCATAAAACTTGCTGCTATTAGAAAATACCAAATATTTCATTAGATGACTAAAATTTCATATATAAAAATTGTTTTTTCTTCGATCTCATATAATAAATGAAAAGTTGTAAAAGAAATAAAACTCAAAAAATTTTTACATTGTTAGAATGACAATAAAAACATAAATCCTAAAAATTTCAATGAAAACCAAGCAAGATTTTGCAATTTTAATTTTTTTGTTTTTTTTTGCAATTTATGTATAATGCAATTTTTGTATTAATTAGGCTTAATTACTGGCATCCAATGGGTTAAACATATACTGTACTTTTATTATTGATTTTTTCTTATACTAGAGCTTATAAGATATTTTAACAAATACACAAGATGATATTGCATGATTTATATTTATCAATTCATAAGAAATTCAGGGCTGCAAATAAGTTTTTGTTTCTTTTATGAATAATAAAACATTTGAATTTATATATACATATATACAATTTATTTATTTGTTAAAATATTTGTAGGGCATGGGACACCCAATAAAATCATAATGAATGTTAAATGAAAAATATTTGATATATTTGTGAACAAAAATAGTTGTAAGAAAGACAAAATTGTGAATTCATAAACAAGAGAGAGTAGGAGAATGCCTCTGGTGACAGGTTCATGTTTAGTCCATAGATGGACGATAGTGTAGAAATTGCAGAATTTGGGTAAGATGTAAAATGCTGTTCATTACTCAAAAGGGGAAATAAAAGGTTAAAAATATATATATTTATAAAGAAAGTTATGTGAGGAGAATGTGACACCTAAGGAGAGAATAAAATAAATGATAAATATTGTCCATCATACAAGGGGACTTTTGTCCTCTATTACATAAAATGATAATTTTATACAAGATTAAATGACTGCTTAAAGATTATATTATGTGCAGGTGTCACGTTAAGATTAAAGTGTTAAAAAAAATTCTATTTATGTTTATAAAGGGGATGAAAACAGGGGAGGTATGTCTCCTCCGAGATTTTTTTTGTTCTCCGGGGATAAGTCATTTAAGATCAGATGTTCGACCTGAGAGAATTTTCTACTATGACAATCAGGGGGTCTATGCTGCTCTTAACAAAAATCGTCTCTCCAGACAAACTATTTGACGTCAGTGAGCAAATGTCGCTTCTGACTGGTTGCTCCGCTAGAGAGACAATTTCCTCGTTCTAAGTCGATGTTGCAGTACTTTTAAAGAGACTATTTAGTTAGAGACAACTTTTTGTCTCTTAAAAATTCTCTCTCTGCAGAGTGATAACCTTATCTGCGAGGGTCATGCCCTCGCGGGTTCGGTGCCTCTTCCCTGCCATTCGACGATTCCTGTCGGTTAATTCGTACTTTAATGTAAATGTCAAATTCTAAGTCAGCTAACTCCCGTAGAAAAGAAGTAGTCGTCGAAGCCATTGATAAAGTTACTAACTTTTATTAAACCAAACTTGCTATTAAATGTATTAAAATAACATACAAACAAATAACAGGTCCTCTGCATGTTCCACCTCCAACTTCATTCAATGCAGTGGTTAACCTAACCAACAAATATAGACAAAAGACTAAACAATGACACACTGATCCACTCGTAGTTACCATAGCAGAGGACTCCCCCTCTCGGACACCATGGTCCTAATAAATGCAACACTATTTTACATAATTATTTCCATAACATAAAAAAACTTAACAGTAATTTATTATAAAACAAATTCGTATTAAAACAACATTATAATAATAATTTTCAATTTTAACATTTAAAGCAATGAACCATACAAAACATTTTTAAGCACCATACGTGCGTTCCAACATGGTGGCGACACAGGAGACAACCACCTCCACTGCCCAAACCGCCAATGTCATCAAAAGTAAATTTTCCTTCTTTTTTCCTTTTCTTTTCTTTTTTTTCCAATCCTTACAAGCATTGCCCATGTATTATAAAGTTTGATGTGTTCAATCCATTAATGCTTTGCATTATTTTTTAACATTATCTTTTAATCAATTTTTCATTTATCTATGCCTCTGCATCTATCATTTTCCTGTATTCATAGTTTTTCCAGGATTCCCAACAAAAATGATGAATCAAGGTTTCACTGTATTTCCCAATCAAAAGGTCTTATTCATTAATATATATATATATTTATTCCATTTGTAGTTATTACTTAAACAAGTTCTAGAGTTTTGTTCATTATTGTTTTTCTGAAGTTTTGAAAACAAGTGTAATTTTGTTTTATAAAATAGATTTCAGAAATAGCAATTTAAATTTAACCTTTA